>JAOWBW010001970.1:0-97781 GCA_026119855.1 Campanula takesimana | reverse complement strand
CCAAATGTTACGGAGGGACCTCTTTCTTCATGGACTCTTCTAATAAGGATTCATCTCCAGTCATGTGTCTTGAACACCCACTATCGAGAATCCATTCATAATTTCTAGCTTTTGAAGATCCGGCCATGAAACAAAGAACCTGAAATATAGACATTTAAGCAGGTCCCCTTTATTCCTTTTGGGTCCTAGGGTTAGCAACTTTTGACAACCCACTCTTGCTTGACCTTAGGATTTTTACGTCCTTTGGCATTGGGAGTGAATCGCAAAAGGCATTCCACGGCCTTGTGTCCTGAACAATCACAAATGGAACAATGATGAAAGCCACCAATCACGTGAGTTTTCACAAACTCTTTTTACTTTTCTTGGGGATGGCATTCTTCTTTGGGTCAGATGAACTAGACTTAACAAAATCTTTCTTTTGAAATTTTGGAGCGCTTTTTCTCGAAGGGCGCATAGGGCTAGGAGGCGCACGGCGATGAGGCGCGTGGCTCTTAGGCGCATAATGAGCACTCGGAGAAGGAGCGCGCCTATTTTCAAGAATGATTTTGCTAGGAGATGGTTCATCTGTAGCTATATCTTTCCCATTAGCTTCCCCAAATTGCTTCGTTGGGTATACATAATGGAATGTTTGTCTCTTGACTTTTTCATGTCCTTTACCCATTGAATTAGAATGTTTTTTCCTTGGGAATTTCAAGAGTTTGTTGGTGGTAAATTCACTATCTCTTTCAGCACAGACATCACATTTAAAGTTGTCACTAGTTGATGAGAATCCAAAGCCACTTTTATCACCACTGACTTTTTGGGACTCAAATATATTCTCCATAGTGACACGAGAATTGGACCACTCATTTGTAATCTTTTTAAGATCAGTAATTTGAGCAACCAATTCATCGTTTTGAACTTTAAGAAGTGAGTTCTGTTCTGTTAGAAAAGTGTTTTTAACGGTAAGAGGAGTCATGCTCTTTATCTGCTCCTTAAGGAGGGTGAGTTCAGATTTAAGTAGAGATTTCTCGGTCTTAAGCTGGGAAATTTCATCACATGATAGTGCTAAAGCTTCCTTCATACTATCAAATCTAGTAATTACCTTTTCAGCCTTTTTGAACAATTTTCTTGTTCAGCAATCACTTCATCATTGATTTTGGAGATTGGAGCAGTTGGTTCAACCTGTGGTCAATGTATGCTCCTTTTCTCAATTTGTTCCTTGCTCCAAGATCACATCGTGAGAATAACAATCCACCATCGTTTTGAGCCGGAGTGAGAAATCCTTGTCAACGAGCTCGCTGATGGTTGGTCCTTTCTTCTTTTTCGCTTCTTGAAACCTGCAGATTTCTTGATAGGTTTATTCAAGGCATTCATATCGGGAACATCCTTGGAGAAGTCCTCATCAGAATCATAAGCATCAACTTCATCATCATTTGCCATCAAACAAACAAGTCCATCATCGGAATCTTCATCGCTCTCATCGGAGTCTGTTTCAATCCAAGTATTGTGCTCATTTGCTGGTGCTTCTTCTTCAGCAACCATTCCTTGTGTCGAGTGAACTGGGAGTGAATTTAGGAGTATGGCTGCTCTTCTTCTGCATATATTCAAATTTGGGGATCGGGCAGCTTGATGCAAAATGTCCGGGTTTCCTGCAATTAAACAAACAAGATCTTCTTTTCTTTTTGAATCACTGCTCCTTGAAAACTTTTGAGGAGCTTTGCTGGTAGATCCTTGAAATTTGTTGGTTGAGCCGGGTCTTGAGAATTTTCTGAACTTTTGAAATTTCTTCACAAATAAAGCGAAGTCTTCATCATCCATGTCTAATAGCTCAGAAGTAGAAATTTTGGGATCGGAGCTTTTCTCATCTTGTACAGGCGCAGGTGTAGGCGCAGGAGTAGGCGCGGCTTCTCTGTGCGCCATCATAGCCATAGATTTTGACTTTCCTTCAGTTTCACTGATTCGTTGGAGTTTGAGTTCGTAAACTTTGAGATTTGCATATAGGTTCCTTAAAGTCCAAACATCTAAAGTTCCAGCGTCTTCAAGAGCGCTAGATTTATGAAGGTATCTTGATCCAAAGCTTGTAGAAAATTTACATTCAAATCTTTGTTGGTAAACTTCATGCCAAGTGAAATACATAGATTGATAATTTCACAGTAGCGTTCATAAGTTTGCCTTAGTTTTTCACCGGGGAGTTGAGAGAAATTGTTGAATCTCTTTTGAACTTCGTATTTCTTGTTCTCCTTGCAAACGGTGTCTCCTTCAATATGCTCTTCAATAGCATCCCATAGCTCATTTGCAGTAGCACAATGCATGACTTGTTGTTTCATCGCCGTGCTTAGAGTGCTTAGAAGAATGTTTCTTGCTTTGCCATCATTTGCGACTCTTCTAATTTCTTCCTCGGTCCATTCTTCCCTTGGTTTTAGGACAGTAGGTTGAGCAGCGTTGGTGCGTGGATTTGGATTCGCCTTCATCGGAATATAAGGTCCGTAAACGACGGTGTCATGGAGCCTTTCATCGATTGAGTTGAGATGAGTCAATATGCTGAATTTCCATACGTCAAAATGATCTTCATCAAAGACCGGAACGTGAGTGTAGTTTGCAGTTGCCATAGGTTTTGAGTTTGCCATTTAGAATCGGCACCCAAGCTGTTAAGCTTGAAAAACAAAAAATGTTTTATAAAGGTGTTTGCTCTGATACCACTTGTTGGTCCCAAAGGGCAACAAGGGTATGAAAAATAGCTAGAGGGGGGGGGGGTGAATAGCTGTTTTAAAATTCTTTTCGTACCCTTGAAAAACTCAATTGCGAATGCGCACTTATCAAGTAAGCGTTATGAAATGCGCCTAAGTGAGTGAGTGAAATGCACAGCGGAATTTAGTAATGAAAATAGGCGCAAAGTGATAAAGGGAGCGCAACACACACACTAAGTATTTTGGCTCAAAGTGAGTGAATAAGGAACTAAGGCAAATGATATAACAACACAACACAATTCAGTTCAATCAATCTACAATGAGTAAACAAGCAAATAGTGAGTGAAAATAATAACTTGAAAGAAATGACAAGATAATAACACAAGCTTGGAGAGGTTCGATCAATGAAAGATCTACGTCCTCTACCAAGATGGTTAGTCTTGGATTTCTAATCGAGATCTTATATAATGAGTGAGTGTTACAAATTACAATGTTTGAGCTTATACACTAACTCAAGATCTATTACTATGAAAGAACAAATCCAAAACAATAACCGGTGTATCTCTAAAAGATGAATCTAAATGATTAATCTTAAAGAGGTGCGTGTGTGTTCTTAGTATCAAGGCTCTTTAGATCTTTGAGATGGAGAGCACAAGAAACTAAAGTGTTAAGGCTTTGAAGATCTGGGCTAAGGATGAAGGTATGAAGATGTTCTTGAGAAATCTGGAAAAACGAAGGCAATCTTCAAATCTTCAACAAATGCTTTGAGAGAGAAAATCTTGAAATTCTTAGCAAAACTCAGCAACTTCAAAATGTTGAAGTTATGGGGTATTTATAGTGAACTTCAAAAAACTAGCCGTTTGGAAATCCTTGTGGATAAGATGAGCTGTCGTTCGATGATTGGAGCATGCATATTTTATGGCCATTTGACACTCAACATAAATGTGACCGTTATGGACACGTGTCAACAGATTAGGCGCATATGCATCTTTTATCCACCGTTGGATCATTGGCGTAATTTTGAATTCTTTTCAAGTCTTCGAGTCTTCAATAAATCACTGAGTGTTTGAATAAACACTTTGAGGCGCGTTTGAGCCAAGAGGCGCATTTAGCCAATAGGCGCACAGTAAGCGTGCGCTTAAAACAAGGGGCGCAGAGGCGCGTAAGCTTATGAAGAAATCCTTATGCGCGCGCTCTAAATGGCGCAAGGCGCGAGTGAAGAGGCGCCATGGCGCGTGGCGCAGGAGGCGCATAAGCGCGGCTCAAACTCACTGAGTGATTTTTCTTGAAACTTGATCTTCTTGCCCTATTTCTAAGCCTATTCTATAACAATGGACAACCTAAAAATGAAGTATAAATACTTCTTACATGTGGGTCTAAAGTCCATGAAATAAAACTTAGGTGATGGATCAATCAAATCTAATAAATCCTAATACATTAAAACTGAGATATATGTGGGCATACCCAACAGCTCAGTAGAGCACACAAATACAAAGTGGTGATTCCGGAACACCTCACTACCCCTCTTGGGCAGTGAACTAAGGTTGCCTTTTTACAGGCCTAAATCAAATAAAAAACCCGCCGTAACGAGTTGTTTAACTTATGTGCTCATTGATAGGATACAAAATATTTTCAAAGCTTATCTCATCAAAACTCTTTTTATACGAAATACGAATTTCAAAAGCTCACAAAAGGTTTCACGTATTGACAAACAAAGGATACGAATTTAGCAACCGAATTAACAAAGGGCCAACAAATGATACGAATTTAGCAAACGAATAACAAACGATTATCAATAGACGGTGACCGAGGGAGTCAATGCAAATACTGACACGATGTCAGTTGACCGTATAAAAGAACGTACATCGCCAAAAATAATGCGGAAGCCTAATAACTGAAACGGTAATATAACGAAGCAATAACCTAAATGATGTACAATCCCTTACCTGACTGACTGCGTCTAAGCTAATGATCCAGCACGCGAACGAGTCTAATAGTGTTGTTTCCGAGATCTAACAATAATAAATTAACCAAATTAATAATAATTAAATTTGGTAACACAACACTTATCAACACCCAAAATCATTAAGAGAAAATTCCACAAGGCCCCTTCATCCAGATGATTTCTCCATAAAAACCCAAGTGAGATCCAAAAGCCCACACTACAATAGAAGCTCAGATCAAAATTCCATCAAAACCCAATATACTGTTGACCTAGTCAAAATTATTTTCTAAATACCAATTTTAACCCTAGTCCCAAATAAAACCCTAATCACCCTCCCTCTCTGTAATTTGGGTCATATCTCTCTCTCACTCTAAAATCACACACACACACACTTTCTCTCTCCACACCTCCACCTTCGGCTACCACACTCCGGCAACCTTCTCCGTCTCCGGTGCTCCTAACTCCGACATCACACATGCCGTCTCCGAGCCAGCACCTCCGGCCTCACGTTCTCCGTCTCCGGTCATGGTACTCCGCTCCGGCCACCTCTCTGGTCATCTTCCCAGCGACTTCCATTTTCCATGGCGGCCTTCATCTTCACCGGCGTCCTTCATTTCTCGGCGATTCTTCAACTCCTTGCTCTCCTGTTCATTCTCTCTCGGCACTTGAAACAACAACATGCCTCAGATCTGGTCTCATATTGCTCAGATCTGGTCGATATTTTTCGGCGAACCACATATCTCGTTTTCTCGTCTTCGTCATCTCCGGTCAGATCCATTGTTCTCCGGCGTTGTGAGATGTTTTGATCTTGTGCCGGTGATGGTGGTCTTCATCGGAGTTAATGGTGACTATCGGAGATGGTGATCTTTGTCGGAGTTAACGGTGTTAATCTGGATATGTGGTCTTTGTCGGCATCAATGGTTATAGCCGGATATTATGAGTTTAGAAGTTAATGGTTTAGGCTAGAAATTGATTGAAATTGGGTAGAAATTTGGTAAGCATAATATACGAAAACACCCATTTGACTCTCTGTATATTCAATTTAGTTTGACTCTCTGTATATTCAATTTAGTTGATTAATTCTTGGATTTGCTTTTGCTTTGAAGATAAAAAAGAGCTTAGACGAATATCATTGTGATATTTTTTGTAATATTACTATAGTTGGAATAATACAAATATGGCATTATTAATGTTTATTAAAAAAATGGAAAAAGTGCAAAAAACAATGACTCTTATTCTTATACGTCTCTTATAAGAGTTTATAAGAGTTTGAGCGGATTTGACTATAAAAGTAAAACTGGTTTTATACGTCGGTTATAAGAGTTTGACCGGATTTTGACAAAAAAAAAAAATATTATTAAAAGTTGGAAAAAGTGAAAAAAATGACTCTTGTAGTCTAATTATAAGAGTATAGCAGGTCTTATACGTCACTTATAAGAGTTTGACCGGATTTGACCAAAAAATATGTTTATTTTTTTTATTAAAAGTTGGAATAGGTGAAAAAAATGACTCTTATATTCTAATTATAAGAGTAGAGCAAGTCTTATACGTCACTTATAAGAGTTTGGCCACATTTGACCAAAAAGTATTATTCGTTTTTTTTTATTAAAAGTAAGAAAAGTGAAAAAAAAAATGACACTTATAATCTAATTATAAGAGTAGAACTGATCTTATACGTTAGTTATAGGAGTTTGACCGGTTAACCAAAATATATTATTTATTTTTTTATTAAAAGTTGGAAAAAGTAAAAAAAAAATGACTCTTATAGTCTAATTATAATAGTAGAGCAGGTCTTATACGTCACTTATGAGAGTTTGACCTGATTTGACTAAAAAATATTATTTATTTTTTTTAATAAGTTGAAAAAAGTGAAAAAAATGAGTCTTATAATCTAATTATATGAGTAGAACTTGTCATATACGTCAGTTATGAGAGTTTGACAGATTTGACCAAAAAATATTATTTATTTTTTTATTAAAAGTTGGAAACAGTGAGAAAAATTGACACTTATACTCTAATTATAAGAGTAAAACTGATCTTATACGTTAGTTATGAGAGTTTAAACGGATTTGACCAAAATATATTTATTTTTTTATTAAAGTTGGACAAAGTGAAAAAATTGAATCTTATAGTCTAATTATAAGAGTAGAGCAGGTCTCATACGTCAGTTATGAGAGTTTGCACGGATTTGACGAAAAAATACTATTTATTTTTTTATTAAAAGTTGGAAAAAGTGAAAAAAATTAGTCTTATAATCTAATTATAGAGTAGAAACTTGTTTTTATACGTTAGTTATGAGAGTTTGACGGATTTGACCAAAAAATATTATTTATTTTTTTATTAAAAGTTGGAAAAAGTGAAAAAAATTGACACTTATACTCTAATTATAAGAGTAGAACTGATCTTATACGTCAGTTATAAGAGTTTAACCGGATTTGACTAAAAAATATTATTTATTTTTTTTTATAAAAGTTGGAAAGGTGAAAAAAAGGGTCTTATAATCTAATTATACGAGTAGAACTTGTCTTATACGTCAGTTATGAGAGTTTGACCGGATTTAACCAAAAAATATTATTTATTTTTTATTAAAAGTTGGAAAAAGTGAAAAAAAATTGACACTTATACTCTAATTATAAGAGTAGAACTTGTCTTATACGTCAGTTATGAGAGTTTGACCGGATTTGACCAAAATATATTATTTATTTATTTTTATTAAAAGTTGAAAAAGTGAAAAAAATTGAATCTTATAGTCTAATTATAAGAGTAGAGCAGGTCTTATACGTCAGTTATGAGAGTTTGACCGGATTTGACCAAAAAATATTTTTATTTTTTTATTAAAAGTTGGGAAAAGTGAAAAAAATGAGTTATAATCTAATTATAAGAGTAGACCTTGTCTATACGTCAGTTATGGGAGTTTGACCGATTTGACCAAAAACTATTATTATTTTTTTATTAAAAGTGGAAAAAGTGAAAAAAATGACACTTATACTCTAATTATAATAGTAGAACTGATCTTTATACGTAGTTATAAGAGTTTGACCGGATTTGACCAAAATATATTATTTATTTTTTATTAAAAGTTGGAAAAAGTGAAAAAATTGGCACTTATAGTCTAATTATAAGAGCAGAACTGGGCTGAGGGATCCGGGCTGGAATGTGGGCATGATTGGTGAGCAGGAGTGGGCTGGGATGTGGGCTTGGGCAGTAAGGGTATTTTTGTCCTTTAACTAGCTCTGGGTTTATTTGGAATTTTCATCTCAGTTTGGGTTCTTATGGGTTTATGATTTGGATGAAGGGGCCTAGGGTCCAAAGCTCAATCATTAATTATGTTAACATGGCCCACCCAACTATAATCATTTGCCGTCAAAAACCTCGAGAGTCCCCTGCCAATGGACAGTCAACTAGCAAACATTACATGCGTTGACTTTTTCTAAACAACACTCACTAACAGATCATACACCACACACACCCTAAATCAATTGTCCTAATGTACATTAAAATAAATAACTCCATGGCACCCAATACAGTTTTTTAATCTCTGATATTGAATTTATGAACCACCAAACACACTCACCGTGATTATCCTGACTTTCTCCAGACTACCGTCCTTCCTTTGTATTGTGGCTGCCGCCTCGCTCTTTTCCGTAGGATGCAAACTCCGTTTGTATCTTTAAAACTAACCCTAAATCAAAAAGTATTATTTATACTGAGAAAAATCAGTATTACTAATTAACCACAGAATGGGCCACTCCCAACTCTAACCAACTTAACATTTTAATTAAAGCCCAATTCAATTATTAACCACAGATTTATTGTCTAGTCCATCTTAATCTATTTTCTAAAATCCCAAAAAGTATAAATATACTAACCCAAAAATATACCACAAATCATTTTTAATTGTAAAATTTATATATATATATATATATATATATTATATATATAAAATCCTCAAAACAAAATAATAAATTTTCGGGTTATTACACATAGAATCTAGCATCTATGCTTTTGGCCTTTTAAAAAGGTAGAAATGACACTCGTGAAATGCTAACGCGTTATTAGTGGTAGCAAATTGGGTGTTTTGGGTTTACCCATTAAAGTTAAAAATCCATTAGATATCCGGATATTTTAATTTTAATGGGTACACCCAAAACATCCATTTTGCCACCCCTACGCGTTATACAATTGCCATCACAAATAATAAATACTCGAAAATTCTCGTTTGCTTCAACTCCTTCGCAGGGTTAGATTATCAATCGAATTGAAATTCTCACAAATAATTTTTTTCATGTTGCTTGTAATTATTACTAGTGGGTAACCCGTGCTCTGCACGGGTAACTAATTTGCTATTTTTTTTGCACTTTACTTTTTTTATATTTTTATTTAATAAAGTAGCATAACAGTTTTTTATAATATAAATATATTGTATATGAAAAATAATTTTTTAATTATAGTTAACTAAAATAGTAAACATCATCTTAACTAAAACCATTAATAGTTAAAATTAATCTATATAATAATATCAATAACTAATACTATTAATAATATATACTTATTAATATTTATAGTAACTAATAATTAACTAATACTATTAATAATAATGTTAACCTATATAGTAACTACTATGATTAACTAATACTATTAATAGTAAAAATTAACATATATTATATAACTGTTATGATTAACTAATACTAGTAATAGTAATAGTTAATTTATAAAGTAACCATTATAGTTAACTTGTATAGTAACTATTATTGTTAATTATACTACTAATAGTAATAGTTATATTATAGTAACTATTATAGTTGACTAATACTATTAATAGTAATAGTTAACTACTATAGTAACTATTATAGTTAAGTAATACTATTAATAGTAATAGTTGACTTGTATAGTAACTATTATAATTAACTAATACTATTAATAATAATAGTTAACTTGTATAGTAACTATTATAGTTAACTATTACTATTAATAGTAATAGTTAACTCATATCATAACTATTATTATGAGCTAATAGTATTAGCTAATAATGAGAATATTAAAAGTCACACACATTTAGGATAGTGATGATGTGGCTTCACACAAATGAAGCTTTAACTTATGTTTGTATATGTGTCAAAGCCATAGCCCTCCTCACCAACTTTAATATATATATATATATATATATATATATATGTTCACTCTCTCATTTGCACAGAGATTAAGAAATGGTGGAAGTGATATAAATGTTGTGAGTATGAAAAGTAAAGTAGGACTGTATGAGAGAGAATGAGTGATATAGAATAGTAAGTTGATTGGTGTTGTGAATATAAAAGTAAGTAGGAGAGAGAATGAGTGAGAGGAATAGTAAATATTTTTTGTCATTTTAGGAAGTGAATATATAACCTTGGACATACTAAAAAAATAAAGATGGACATATACTTTGAGACAAAGGGAGTACAGGTTTCACCATGGGCCATCGAATCTTGGGGGCTAAACCGTAACTCGTGGCCAAAACTGAAAAAAGATATCTGAGAGCCAAAGCAAGTTAAAAGTAGAGTCGTTAATTCGGGACAACGGGACGGGAGGGGACAAAACTACGATGTCCCGCAAAATATACGGGACGGGACGTCCCAAATTTATCGCGGGACTGAAATTCTCCGTCCCATCCCAAATCACCTCTGGGCACGTGATAAGTTAACGCGATCACCCAATCAAAAAAACTGACGATTTTTCAAGTTGAAGTGAGTATATCACATTTTCTGTTTGTCTTTTGGCACCTCAATACACAAGAAACAAAATACCCAAGTTGGTCTTCCCATTCTCTGTTGTGTCTTCTTCTTTCTCTTGTTCTCAGACTCTCTTTTCTCTCATTCTGTTTTCGTTCTAATCCTTTTCCTTGCAGGTGATTTGTGCTTTTACATCCTACTTTAATTTACAAAAATGAACTTCAAAGACAAATGCTTCTAATGTACTAAGAATTTAAAACGATGATAGAAGACATGTAGATTAAATGATGTTGGGCTTGGGTTGGAAATTAGGATTGGGCTTAAAGTTTCAAAAAAATACGGGACGTCCCGTCCCATTCCGTCCCGTCCCGCGTTGTGTCTCATCCCAAATGGGATGCCCCTAATAGTCCCACATTTTTTCGGGATTAGAATATACTGTCCCGTCCCGTCTCATATATTGTGGGACGGTCCCGAATTGACAGCTCTAGTTAAAAGGTTCCACTTCTAAAATATAGGGGGTGTTGGTGCAATTCACTTATAAATAAAGGTATACAAATTAAATATTAAACCGACTCTACACAGTTGTAAGTTGTAACCAACGGCCGGAACACAGTCGACGTTGTAGTCTTTTCCCCCATCAATTTCATTCCTTTTTTTCTTCTTCATCTAATTCAATTAGGGTTTCTCATAATGAAGCAAAATTCAATTTAACTCATGAGCGCGATCACAGTGTCATGAACACAATTGCAGTTGTTTTTGTTGTTGGAACCGTCAAAACAAATGTCAAAATCAGCTATTCTGAACAAGGGGAAATCTTGTCTAGGGATTTGGTTGAGGCGGTGGAGCAGTGATGTGAAATCCAATCGGATTGTGGCGTTATGGGGAAATGGTGATTTCGGACGGTTGGGATTGGGTAGCTTGGAATCGAAATGGAGGCCTGCGTTTTGCTCTGCCTCCTTTGATAATGGAAATGTCGTCGATGTTGCTTGCGGTGGAGCTCATACACTTTTCTTAACAGGTTTTCTCAGTTATTCCAAAACTTGGGTTTTTTCTTGCTTCAAGAATTAAGTACTACCAAGTGAAGAAACAAGACTCTCACTGTGCTAATTTTTTCATTCTAACCAGTAACATCAGCTGTAATCAAATAAGCTAGCTAAATGATTTCCTATGTTTAATCCTCTTCTTTTGCCAGATACTGGGCGTGTTTTTGCCACTGGGCTTAATGATTTTGGGCAGCTGGGCATATCGGATAGTACAAGTTATACATGTGTACGCATCTTATGCTCCTTTTGATGTTACCTCCCTATATTTATGCTTTCTACCATTCAACTTTGTCCTCGAGGGCTTAAGTCATTCACTGTCAAGTAGTTGTTAACTGGTATTACTGGCTCTTGGTTTTGTCCCTCTCCACACTTCTGAATTGTTGCGATTAGAACCATAAATTGCTTTTCTTAGAAATCAGGAAAAAAGTAATACTCACTCCGCCGCATAATAAATATCGCACTTTCCTTTTTGGTGCGTCCCAAAATATATGTCGCGTTCTAAAAAAGGAAAGATACTCGGTGCAATTTTATCATGGTACAATCAATGTACAGACTTGTAAAGCACCCTCCTCAAAAGCGTTGACAAGTGAAAGGCGACATTTATTTTGGGACGGAGGGAGTATTATTGTGATTTAAGTGTGGCATAGACTATGCAAGGGTGTGAAGTATTTGATGATATGAAAAATCTAACCTAGCAAAGCTGCTCCACATTCTGTATTTGTTTGACTATCCTATTTATTGCAACCTTCAGTATTTGGTTGATGCAGAAGAATATAAAATAATAGCGAGTTTGAATTTCTAATTCTAGACCATCTGCTTGCTTACTAGGGCCTGTAAAATATTGGGTAAAGAATTTGCTGCAGGTTTCAGTATCTGATTGCAGATCTTAAGAGAGATTTCCAGAGTTTAGATGTTGCGCTTGCTTTTGATGAGTTTCTATAGGTGTTCTTATGCACAGTAGATAGCTCCAGTGCTAAATACTTATGCTCACTTCAGAAAATTTACGATGGGGTTAACCTTCTTCTCGATAAAGATATGCATCAGAGGAAGATTTTGGGGTAGGGTAATAGTAAAGTCACAAAAAAAAAAAAAATGCCACAAAATTTGGTCTACAAAATGATGTGTCGTGATTTTGTTAGTGCTTTTAATTAGAGTGTGGCGGGTCCACAATCGATGCAACCAATAAATATTGCCCCTTCATTTTGTATCCATCTTTTTGTGAACTTGCTTTGTGCCCTTTGGGGTTAGTGTGAGGAAGTAGGCAATGGACTATCTTTCTTTTTTTGGAATGACACTATAAATCTTAAATGCACATGGTACTTCTCATCCAACAATTCCAATTAAAAAGTTTTAGATACAAATACATCCAATTTCAGATTAGATCCTTGGCACCATTAAAGTGAGATTAACTGGGCCATACAAGCATTATCTGAACTCTAGTGAAACTTAAAGTGCTGATTTAATATTTGATTAAATGAACTCTCACAAAATTTTAAAAGTGCATAAACCAAATATAAATCAAAACCTTAAACATTGAGTGGAGACGTCTTCATCTGTGCTAGACAAACTTCCTGACCAACTTAGATTTGAATTTACTCTTCTTATTTTTCTTTTTTAATAAGAAAATAAATGAATAATAAAGTAAAGAAGATTTGAATTTAACCTTAGACCAATGGAATCATCATCACACGTCTAATGCTTGGCACTACTACTAGGCAATACTTGGAATGTAGTAGCTTGGAATTGAGAAAGGAAAGAGGATTATTACAGGAGGGAGAGGGAGAGAGAGAGAGAGAGCCTTTGCTTGCCCCTCTAAGATACCAAGTACCCTGCTAATATTGGAATTTAGTAAGTTGCTATTTGAAGATGCACAAACTGCACCAAGTATCAGAGAAAGAAAACTTTGCAGTGGTTGCCGGAAGAGAAACAATTAGGTGTCAATTTCTATCTCCGTGTTTCGATTTTTTTTGTATATTCTTGTGTATTTCAGCTATCAACTCATATTACAAAGACAAGTTCTCATGGACATCTTCCTTGCAACTGTAAAGAAATGGTGGAAGGAATAACTACGAGTAGCCTGTTAATTAGATGTGCCATTCTTTCATGAAGATAAAACATTCTCTAGCATGGTCTGACTGATCACCAATCACAATCACAGAAGCCTACTGGTCTTCAATGATGAGTATTTGATCTTCGACGACATCTTCCTGATGACCAGAAGTGCATGCTTAACACTTAATTTTTTCAGGGACACTTATTGGATGTCATTCTTTCTGTCATTTCTTCGTACAGAGTAATCAACCTGAGCACAGTAACAAATGCCATATAATGATAAATTTCATATTTTTGTTGACATACGTGACTCAACTTGGTACAAGGTTTTGCTTGACCACAATTGCTACTAGTCTCTATGCTGGTTGAATTATTGAGTGCTTGTTTTTATAGCACTGTTGTGTGTTTGTGTGTGTGTGGCTTTTGTTTTGTGTTTGCTATGAGTTTATTTTCTGTGCACCGACCAGCACATTTATCGATTTTGAACTAATTTTAGACTGTTCACCTAACATGTTCTCACTGTCATTTCAGGAGCCACTCGAAGTTTCTGGACTTCCCAGGGAGATAACAAAAATTTTGGCTGGCTATTACCACTCTTCTGCTATTACAGGTGGGACATTGGCTAATGGTAGTTCCTGTGAACTTTCTAATCTAATTGGTGTTGTGTAGTGTAGCATGTACTCCTTCATTCATTCACCATACTTGTGTCTGACATGATCCTTACGGACATGGGTGTGGGATCTCTGTCAGAGTCTTCCCAGACACTCCAGCTCATGTGGATTAGTTGTATCCTTGATGTAATGAAATATGCAGCTATTAAAATGTTAACTATTTTCTCTAGACACTCAATACACATTTTATTCATCCTATAAAATGAATTGAGTGCATTGGATTTAAAAGTACAGTTCTGGGCCCTGCCCAAGTACACTTAAACTCTATTCGGATCTTTTTAGTAGAGTATATCCTAAAATTCAAGGTTTGCCAGATCATCTGAATTCTGGAGAAATATCGGCACATCGGATTCCATGTTACATAATATGGATGTTAGGTCTAACAATTACTTTTTCGTTTTTTCTTTTTCTTTTTCCCCTCACTAATGAATATATAATGACTGACAGTGAATGGGGAACTTTATATGTGGGGGAAGAACTCAAGTGGAGAACTTGGCCTCGGAAAGAGTAAGACATTATCATGTGCCTCGTCTTAAGTATATTATATGTGGTTATGCTACTTAGTCGGTGTCTCAATATGTTGCTGCTCTTTTCAAGTTGGTTTAAATTCATTTTTCAACCACCGTACTTTACCTCGACTTTCACTTCAACCCTATATGTCACTTCCCTTTAGCACGAAAACCACAAATGTTTTGCGAGAGTATCATTTTAGCTACAAATTCGTGCCTAATCGGTGTCTAATTCGTGCTCAATCCTTGCCCTAATCTGCAAATTTGTGGCTAAAATGATAGTTTTCCAAAACTTTTGTGGTTTTTGTGCTAAAATAAAGTTTAGTGGTTGAAGTGAAAGTTGAGGTAAAGTACAGTGGTTGAAAATGAAGTTTAACCTTTCAAGTTTGAACATGGGGTGTAAAATGAAGAGTTTCCAACTGTAAATTTTGATGTTCTAGCATGGAAGTATCATTCTCTTTGAAGTCCTTGTAGCTGACGACGTCTTCTTTTGACTATATATAAAAGATTTTAAGTTGGTATACAAATGGAGAAAAGTGACTCAACCCAGATGCTTTGACATTTGCAGAGGCAGCAAAAGCGGTTCCTGTCCCGAGTAAAGTTGTTAGCCTGAATGGTGTTCCCATCAAAATGGCAGCTTTGGGTAGCGAACACTCAATTGCTGTTACAGGTTTAAATTTGCAAGAATGATTCTTGTCTTCTGGGGTGTGTTCGTGTGAGTCTTTCCGGGCTCTCGTAACTACTGTTTATTTACTTGTTTCAGAGAATGGTGAGGCCTTAAGTTGGGGAGGAGGGGGATCTGGAAGACTTGGTCATGGACACAAACCAAGCATCTTGGGCTTCATAAAAAGTAACAGGTCAGTTTTGCTTGCTTACAGTCATTTCCCCACATCGCTGATTTACATTCCTGGTAGCCGAATTGGAAAAAATTTAGAGACTTGTCATTGTATATTCAGGGAATATGAAAGCCCACTAGAAAGTTGTGTATGATAGAATATTCAGGAGAATAGTTGTGCTATTCAGAATTTAGAAAGGGAAAGGAAAAGAAGATGAAGAAAAGCAACACAAATAATACGGAGTGAAATTTACTCTAACCCTGAACCCACTAGCTAGTGTGTTTTTTTTTTTTTCTTAATGGACATACGTAGCTACTTGATTAAGTTAGCAACTAGTTGGGATACGATTTTGGATTTTCATCTCACAGGGTATTACACGGCAATGCTCTAGGAAAAAAAGGCCGGGTTTGACACGTTTTGACCAGTTAATGCTTTGACAAAAAAAATATTTTCCCTGTGTTATTTGTGATTAAATATGGTGGCAGGTTTATGTTATAAATGTGTTAATAGATAATTACTCTGTCATGTAATGCTTTCTTTTGACTCAACTGACATATAATTTTTTACTGTTTGTTTTCTGCACATAAACTTTATTCATTTGTTCTTAGTACCCCCTTTGTCTAAATTAGTAATAATAATTACTCTAGTTATAGAAGTATGACGAAAAAGAAAAGTATGACTTTGGTTTTTAAATGTGTGCATCCCCATCAATGAAGAGTTGATATGCCTCATGACAAAATTCAAGCTAGAAGCTAATATCCATGATATATACTTCAGTGAAGAGTTGATATACCTCATGACATAAAATTCAAGCTAGCAGCTAATATGCATGTTATATACTTCTGATGCCTTTTTTCACTTCAATGTAGTGAGTATACACCAAGGCTGATTAAGAAACTTGAAGGAGTCAAGGTAATTTCCTTGTATTTAACGTCATGATAAATGAGATATTTGAGAACTAGCTAATTGTTGTTGCTCTGCTGCTGTTCCTGTGCAAATAGATCAAATGTATTGCTGCTGGGATGCTGCATTCTGCATGCATTGACGGTACATTCTTGTTTTGCTCTGTCTGGAAATTTACATTATAGCTATGTTCACATTTCCATCGAACCCTGTAACTACTTTTTTTCTTCAGAAAATGGCTCTGTTTATGTCTTTGGTGAAAAAACAGCAGCGAAACTTGTAAGTCGGTGAGACCTATTTAATTAGTCATGTTTTACTAATCAGTTACTGCGCTGTTCTGCATCTGGCTAAGGCTTAATCTTGAAAGTAAAATAAAATTACAGGGTTTTGCGGATTCAAATCCTCCTTCAACACCATCTATGATCAGCCAACTTCCATGGTCTGAATCAATTGCATGTGGTGCTTATCACTCGTGTGCCATTACAAGTAATTTTTGCCCGCTATTACTCTTGTTTTGCTTTTCCATGTATTCGTTTTGATCAAGATATATGATGTAATCATGAAAGATTGAGGGGGGTCATGGCAATACTTAGGTATAATAATCTTTAAATTATTGAGATCTTTGATATTGGGGGAGGGATGGTGCTGACAAGCGAGTCATGGGTTGTTTATTCTAGAGAGACCATGCGTTCCTTTTCCTTCTAGATGTGCGTCATGTTAGTAGTATCTATCCTTCTCCTGAGTTTGTTGGTTGTTACTTCATGTCTTATTTTCGTTTATTTTCGGTGGTTACCTTCCATTATCATTGTCATTTTAATCACTTTGCCTACCTAGATCACAAGATTTTCTGGTGAGCGTGTAGCTTCGTGCTCCGAGTTTGAAGAAGTGGATTGATGGCAGAAACTTCCACATCTTTGCTCCATGTTTTTTGGTAACCAACAAGAGAAGAGAAAGTGGGTACATTGTAATTAGAATGACGAGTTGCGCAAAACAATACACCCCAATCCATGGAGACTATTAATGGACTGTTCCTTGCAAATAACCAGACGTTTCCTGCTTTATGTCTCGCTTCGCATATATCAATTTTAGGCATTTGAAATTTTGTTTTTTTAGTTTGTATGCAGCTTCTTAAGTTCTTATCTTTTTATCAAGTATGTTATCCCATCAGAAGTATTAATAAGTTTTGGATTTTATCTCATTTGGCTTTTTGCATTTTGATGTGTATCTTTTTCTCATATAACTATAAGTCACAATACAAGCAAATCAAATGTGCACTACATGAAACTGTAACTACTCTCTGCGTCCCAAAATAAATGTCTCATTTGACTTGTCAACGTTTTCAAGGAATGTACTTTACTTGTTTGCACATTGCTTATTCAATGGTAAAATTACACTTAGTTTATTTCCTCATTTAGAAACACGACATTTATTTTGGGATATGGGACGGAGGGAATACTTTTTACTCAAAGATTGAACTTATGCATATGAAAATATAAATGAAGAAAAAAATGGATGATATATGTCTCTAAAATGTTTTCTTCTGTGGTCTTTATTACAAGGTGGTGGAGAACTCTATGCATGGGGATCCAATGAGAATGGGTGTCTTGGGACCGGGTATATTTCCTGTTAATACTTCATCTCAGAATGGATAGCTCAGAGATGTTCGACATACTAAACACAGTTGAATGCTAGTTGGTATCATTGAAGTTAATACACTTCTTGTGTCAGCTGTACAGATGTTGCTTATGCTCCTGAAAGAGTTGAAGGCCCATTCTTGAGGCATTCCGTCTCCAAGGTCCGTGGAGAATGTTGTCTATCTATTCGTTGACAAGTGCCTATGAATCAGGACCATCATATACTGTTAATATCTTTCTTTTTGTGTTTTACCCCCATGCTCTTGTCATGAAGCTGGTTTGCATTGACAGGTATCTTGTGGTTGGAAGCATACAGCAGCAATTTCTGGTGAGGATGAAATACCTTGCTTAATTCCTTCTCTTTGTAAATTGCCTCTCTTCGCCTTTAGCAATTAAACTTGTAAGGGAATCTGATGAAATGTGAATCTTCTAGTGCTTATATCATATAGGAGTGAGCATGGAAAGTCTTGATGTTCCACAAATGCAATGGAGCTGCCTATCATCTCTGAAAATCTCTGTTGGGCTTTCTTTGTTTTGGCCAAACTCCGTTTTCACCCATCGTACTTTCAAGCGTGTTTCATGTTTGCCATTGTGGTCTTTTTCTTTCAAAAATACCATTTTACTTTAGAAATTAACCCCAAAATCGGGGATTGAGACACGGATTAGTTGCAGATTCTGCCACAGGTTTGTGGTTAAACTGATACAAGCTACAATAGTATTTTTGGAAGAAAAAAGTATAATGGTAAAGTGAAGCACACTTGAAACTACAATGGATGAAAGCGGAGTTTGGCCTTCTTTTTTCATTCTTTCTTTTAATAAAGGCATCAGGGATGGGTTCAACAACCCATATTTTTTAAACCTGAAATAGTACATTCATTTTTATTTACTGCTCTGCTAGTTATCTGTGGACTTCTATTTGTGGGTTGGTACATTTTTATTTTTAGTGTAACTACGTACGCTATATCACTGACATTCAGGAGGCAACATTTACACCTGGGGCTGGGGAGGTTCACATGGAACATTTTCTGAAGATGGGCACTCTTCCGGCGGACAACTGGTATGTTTTGACCTTTCTCATGGCATCTTTTCGCGCCTTCTCTTAACCTCGTTCTGATTGATGAGTTGTGTAGTCCATTAACATGTTTTGATGATTTTGTACGTAGAACAAATTACTCTACAATTATGAATACTTGATTATGTTTTATGATGTACTTTATGATTTCATCGTCAACCATAGAATACATTCTCTTTCCCTAATTGAATGTCCATTCTTGACTTTGAGGGGCTCTTAAGTAATTTGGATTTTAAGCATTTTTGGTGGTATAAATTCATAAACATCCTTAATGACTTCACTAAATGACATCACAAGTAAATTCAACAAAAAATACACGTTCATTTAGGACAGAGGGGGTAACAAGTAGGTGATGTATTCTTAAGGGAATCTCTAATTGAAAGCAATTGAAAAAGGGGTTCAGTAGTCCACATCAGATTACACTTCCCCTCTCTTCTGACAATGTTTGCATGTCGAGAAATATACCAAGGTGAATACTAGGTGCTTCATAGTCCAGAAATATTGCTGACCTGTTCACTATGGTTGTGAAAAATATACCTCGCCAACCAAGGTTGTGATAGCAAGTTACCAACACACCAGAAGCTGAGCGTGGTTAGAAAAGGTCCATCAATGCATGTGTCACTCATTAATGATAGTTACCTTTGGGGCGATTAAAGGTGTTCACGACGTTCTCATGACGTAGTACTACCTCCTTCTCAAAATGAATGTCCAAAAAATTCAAATTTGCTCTTTGATCAAAAGCAATATGAACTGTTTGTGGACATTCATTTTGGGACCGAGGGAGTTTTTTTTTTTTTTTTTGGGTTTTATCTAGTAGTTAATGTCGGTTCTAAAAATCGCTAGGCGGAGCCGGGCCTAGCGCCTAGGGGCCTAGACGGGGCCGAGAATTCAGACACAAAAGGCATAGATAATATGAAAATCATAAATGTATTCCATCATCCACAACATAAACTATAGTCAAGTCAAATTCACCCTTGTATCTTTTGTTTTTATTTTCAATCCTTGTAAGTTGACGCCGTTTTAGTGGAACCATAGTTATAAAAACCGTGCCGGCTACGATTGCTATTGGGACGGGACGTACCGGTAATGGAACACACGGTTGCACTGTTCTGGATTTATTGCATTTAAAAATATATTGTTTTACTAATTATATGCTAGTATATTGATAAAAAGTAACAAATCTTTTTTTAACTGAATCCGCTTAAACCCGCCTAGTCAAGCCTTAAACCTGCCTAGACCGCCCAGGCCCGCCTAAACCCGCCTAGGCCACCTAATGCCTAATTCGGCCGTCTAATGTAAAACCACAGCACCTGGACCCCGCCTAGCCCGCTTTTTAGAACACTGACTAATGTATTCTCCAAGTGTATTATGTATCTGTTTTCTTTTGGTTGAGAATAGTTATGATGCAATAGTTCAAGTCTACGAGTACTTGGTGTGTCTCTCTGTTAAAAGATCTTGTGAGTTGCTTTTAATTGAAGTTGTGTTAGTCTGGTTAAACGCTCGCGGATAGTATTTAACCCTGTTAGTCCATTATCAATCTTTGAGCTCTAGGATACTGGAACACCAACCACTTGTGTGTTTCTTTCTGTGTTTATTGAAAACCTCGACTTTCCTGAGCAATCTGACCTACATTTTATACGTTCCTAGCATTTGAATGAACTCCCCATTTACTGCAGGGCCTAGGAAGTGATGTTGACTACATTGAACCCGCAAGAGTTGACTTTGGAGTCGGGGTAAAAGCAGTTGAGGTCTCATGCGGATTCAATCACACAGCTGCAGTACTTGAATACGACTGATTGAGAACACTGTTTCAACCCGGAGACAGATATTTACATCCAACCTGGCGAAAATGTAACAGTTGTGGAGACACCACCTATTTATTACATCCTCCTAGATTGCGTCATGACAGAGAATTGGGGATGTACGATTTATTGCGTTCACAAATTTTCATTGTATAAAACAAATAAGGCCGAATGTATATTATTGTAAGACCATTGTAAAACTTATAAGGGAGATGTACTAGGCAAAAAAAAAAAAAAAAAAAGTCCCTGAGATGATTGGAAGGTTTGCAGAGCAAATTGTATAAACGTTTCGACATGCTGGCTCTTGTTTACTGAATGCCGTAAATTCTCGTCTATTCTGCATTACATTAAATCCGAAGATTTTGTGTTTATTTAGCTTAGGGGTGGCATTGGTTATTCAATGGATGTGGCTCTTTTCAAGTAGAACAATTGCAAAGGAAGTAGCAAAAAAATAATCTTCATTCATACAAATGGTGTTGTGTTTTACATCCAAAATCTCAGTGCAAAAATTGCTGACACAGATAAGCCCTGTCATCTCACCTAAAGGAACCACAAAACTGCCCATCCATGAATCTTGTACCCTACAACTATATAACTCCTACATCCTCATCAGTCTCACCCTAAGAATACCAGATTGGTGGGTTTACAATATTCAGTGCTGGAGCCATCACAATCTAATGACCATAAGGCTAAAAAAAAAGAGCGTCCACGAAAATAAAAATAAAAATAACCTAAGAGGTATGATCGCCCAATGCAGGCGAGTATAATTGACCTAATGCCTTTGGGCACCGGGAAGCCCACCCTTAATGACAAGTATACAGAAACTAAATATGTTGAGGAGAGGCCAAGTGAACAATGAACAAAAAGCAGAAAACCAGAGGGAAGTGAGAAGCATAAAATGTGGATAACGGGATTAGGAAAGCTGGAGGGCGATCTGCTGGAGGAGTACTTTTTTTTGAGAAGCATTAATGAGGCCTTTACATTCTGCATCCACCAAAACCTCCGTCATAATAGCAGCTGCATGACCTCTTGGCTCCTCTGCCCCTGACGCTCTTCTCAACATAAACATCTGTTCACAACCAAAACCAGTCATAACCAATGCCTTGTGATTCTCATTCTATCATACGGAAAGTGCTATAAATACTCCCTCTGCCCTGAATGATCTTTCATTTGCTATTTTTCATTGTCCCCTAAACGTTCTCCCCATTTCTACGATTTGGGTTTAAATGTGCATGAACACAACATGGCTAGTGAAGCAAGTGTTCATATCCTTAAAAAGTTTGAATAGTCAAATGGGAAGATCATATTGGGACGGAGGGAGTATATGTTTAATGTTCCTGTGGCTTACAGTGATAGAACCTCTGTTCGACTGTTAGAGAAGCATCAGTTTTTGTAACCAAAGCTATGTATATATCCTAACTGTTATACACCCTTTTTGTAATCTAATTTCATACTTTTCTCTGGCAAAACAATAAATAAATCCCATGCGTTATGTCTTATGAATATGACAAACAGAAATTGATTCTCATGACGGGTTGAGAACACCTCTCATTTATTTACTACAAAATGCAGAAGGCCTTGCTATTGAGCAGCGGAGTATTCATGCCAAACTTGACCAGAAAACAAATAAAAAATGAAGGCCTTAGTTTCTTCTGCCATTCCCCATTTTCCCAATTAAATGTAAGACGGACTTAATAGCCAATCACAGGTAAGTGTAAGGAGTACATGACAGTGGCATGAGAAAGCACATTGCATGAATGCAAGAAAACATGTTAAGGGCCTAGAGGATACCTGTCCGTGATGTGTTATCTCTAGACACCCCGGTTGCTGAATAAAAGGCTCCCCATCTATCTGAACAGGGAAAGGACTGGAAGCATGTATTCTTACTGATTTCCCTTGAGCTAGCCTCCTTGCTTGTGAAAGGCCAATCTGTAAAACACAACAAAGTTTGATCCATATTTGAAACGGACAAATATGACATGAGCACCAACTTATCTTGGTGCAAGATACAGCAAATTTATGTTCAGTCCAAAAAAAAAAAAAAAAAAAAGGGGATTTGGAATCTGCGTCAAAAGATAACAGCGCTTCCCAAGATTGTGGAATGACATATTTGCAGAACGCTAACTTTAAAAACAGGAAAATTTTGTGTAGTTTCTCTTTTATTAGCAAGGTTGATCAAAAGACAAGTACAGTAGGCCCCACTTGTACAGGCCCTCCCATCACCTTATTGCCATTAAATGTTCTAGCAAGGTTAATCAAAAAACCATTATCCCACTAGTAGCAAATATTTTTTTCTTAGACTTGCTTTATTTATTTAACTCTAAGCAGATTAGTACACAGTACACAGCATGATGAATAGACAGTAGATCTGGAAATTTCTATACAAATAAAGAGTATAAAGAAGAAGCGGTGTGCCAGATATAGGCAAATAACTGAGAAGATGCCAAACCTGAAGCTTGCCAAGGTGCCAGGCTCCAGAAACACATACAACCTCGACCATTTTGTCATGCATGTACTGGAGATTGAAATTATCATTGTGATCATAATCGTTCTGCCAAAGATCTACTCCACCCATATAGCTGCCAATGTTGAGCACAATCAAACCCTCCGCATCCTATAAAGAAAAAGGCAGACTAAGAATGTGTACAACAAATCTAATGGACACTGTTAGTAGAATGTGTACAACAATTCATATACCTTTGGGATCTCAATATCTTTTCCATCGACTTCAAGCCAAACATTCCAGGGCAAATCTGCACAAGCTCTGTCAACCATATCTCTGGCTCCTTCTTTCGCATACCGCAATTTGTTGACAAACTGTTTAGATATTTATGTTAGTAATAAACACGCAATATATATAGTCATATAGCAAGGAAATGGAAAAGTTATAACATGAATGGGAGAATCTAAAACCAAGTTCTAATATTCATGATAAGTTCAAAAAAAATCTAAAATCAAAATATTTAACATGAATGGATGAGAATTTATCTAGTGGCCTTAAATGCATTTGCATTCAACTTCAGTTGTGGTCTTTGACTAGCTAAACCTTGAATTTAGCGAATCGGAAAATGAGTACAAAAATGTAGTGAACCAAAAAATACGAGTGATGATGCCTACACGGTATCAATCATTCTTATGAACGGTAAAGCGCTCCAAGTTAATAAAGTTACCTGATTACAAAACTTATCAGGGTTCTCTTCACGAGTCATGTGAAACTCATATGCGACCTTCGCATCGCATCCAATTCCTGTAAGAACCAAAGTATGGACAGTCAAACAAATTAATAAGACAGAAACAAAAGCAAAAACAAAAACAAAAACAAATGTTACACAATATATGCCCCCGTGAAACTAACAAGAAATAGAAATTTTACAGATGCCCTATTCTGGAATATGCAAGAATGCATTGGCAAATTTCTCTACAGGAACTTAAGACACTTTTTAGCAATTCTAGCATTTATCGTTAGGAATCATGTCTTAGAAAAACAAAGCCACATACCTAAATAGTTCATCATGAACCTGGATTTTACGTCCTTTGAATCACTATCAGACTTCTCTTCAGAAATGTCAACCTTCCAGCGATCGACCATTGTAACTGCAGCGTGGTCAATGTCATGGAGAACGCTGCTTAAGCCACCTTGTCCCTCAACTGTAGAGAATCCTCCTCCCCATCTCAAAACCCGTGACAAGTCGTTTCCTGTTCCCAGAGGAAGAATAGCAACAGGTGGTGGAGATGCAAAATTAAGCTTTTCAATTGCATCAAGGACCCAAGCGACAGTTCCATCTCCCCCGCAAACCAAAACCCTAAAATGTACATCACTGAACAGCTTTAAACCAGCCTCAGGCCCTTGACTGGAACTGAGTTCGAAAACCTGCAACAGAAGCAAATTTACTAGGTAAGAAAAAAAAATCATAAGAATAAAAGCATTATCGTATTTCAACTACTGAACCAGCACTCACCTGTAAAGGATTTAACAGCATGTTCAATCTCCTCTTAAGGGAGGGTCCGTTTTGAGCCCCACTCTTCGCATTAATGAAAACCAAAAGAGGTCTTGCATCAGCTGGAAAATCCGCCAGCTCATACTGCTTAGAATGCCCAGAAACAGCAATTTCATGCTTTGCATCATTTACACCGTTCTCGGTGACCTTCTTAACACCATCCTTCAAAAAGCGTTCATTCTTTTTCTCGCTACGGGACTTGTTCAACCCAACAACACCATTAAGCAGAAACTGAAGCACTGGGTTCGCAGCTGAACTATCATGCACCTTCCCATTAGCAGTACGATTGTTTCCATGTCTATTTCGGTGGCGCCGTCTTCTGATTTGACCACGAACAGAAGATGCAATAATTTCTTCAGTAATACTACCCAGCATTCCACCTCCACTTGTTTCACTTCCAACTTCTTTCACAGATAACGGAGAAAGGATGATCCTCCTAAGAGAACCCAAGTCACAAGCATCACCTGATTCTTCCGACATTTTGGCATGACACTTGACATGTATGAGACGCTGGCACCATAAACAATGCCATGTTGGAGAAGCATCAATAAAAGGAATACCACAAGGTTCGTCACAGTAAAAGCAAAAAGCAGACAATTCAGAATTCTCGTCCATGTTAATCCACCTTTCTGACCAGTGATGTTGCACATGGGCCGATCCAGCTTGTGCTACACACTTGCAATCTTTTGCTGCATACTGACAACACCGGAAATGAGCTGCTACGCCACAAACAGAGCAGCGATGAACCGGAGAGTTTGACAAGACTTTTGTACCCAAGCTTTGAGGGGAAAGGAGTGAAGTGAGGCAAACACAGCAAGTGGAGGGCTGTCCTCCACAAGCAAACTCCTCCGTCCATGTATGATGTGATAAAGGAACTTTTAATTTCTTCCACGCCTTCTTCTTAGCTCTCGCTGCAGCTTTAACCCAATTAAGAGATGCCTTTCTCTGCCATTTTAAAAATGCATATGTAACAGCTACAACTCCAAATGATCCCGTTACCAACCATCCAAGAATATGACTATAAGAAACTGCAACTGCCACCAACCTTAACAATATACTGAAATCAAACATTCTGAAGCTAATGTAGCATCAGCTGTCTCTCTATACTTTGATGGTCTATAAACTGGATGAATACAAGCACCAGTCTGGTTTTATAAATAAACCCTGAACAAACGAAATATTCATCTAAAAAGGTAAGAATAAAAGAACCAAAACATGCAGAACAGAAAAGTACCCAAAAATGATTACAAGACTGCACAAGCAGTTCACAAATGATATAAAAACTACGAAGCTAACTTTGGACTAAGGTAGATACTCGAAAGCTAGTATAAATCAACAAGCTCTTCACAGTTTTAAAGAATTAAAATCCCAAAAAATGCAATGGTTATTAATAGAGATACCACCCCCAAGAATATATCAACAGAAGTTGCATAGCCATACAAAACTTTACAAAAAGATATGCTGCTATTATATTATCTTTCATGATTCATCAGAATTTGACCAGTTAATCAGAAAGCTATCCTAGTTATAAATACAAACAACAATCAGATACAGCCCCTTGTGGCATATCAGAGTTTAATACTCAGGTCAGGTTAAATTTTACGAACGTGTAGAGTTGGGTCAATCACGGATCCTAATGAGAATGGGCATTGAAACCAAATCTGAAATTGTTCCATCTAATGGATTCTCAAGCAGGCATCTTTATAATGATTTTCAAAACCCAAATAGAAATAAAGTTGGGAAATGAAAAAATGGGCATGAAGGTAGTCATCAAAATTAAAATCAACAAAGAAAATCAAACGTCAAATCTTTAACGGAAAGAGAAAAGATCACTGGGGGGGGTGGTAAACAGATAATTGTAAAAGCAACCGATCAAAATACTTACATATACACACAGAGAGAGAGAGAGAGAGAGAGAGAGAGAGAGAGAGAGAGATTGGGAGAGGGAAAAGGAGGAACCTGATTAAGAGAAACCCTAGAATTGAGAATTGGAGGAGGAGGGGGTGTAAGAAAGAAGGGAAATCTGGAGAAATGTTGGTAGGAGATCGGAATCATAATTTTCTGGATTGATTCTTGGTTGTTGTATGTGGTAAGCAATTGGTAAAGGTGTGGTATGATGATGATGATTGGTTATTAATTATGGTAATTTATACATACATACATTAAATAATGTAATATAGCAGTAGGGTTGAATTGAATCATGAATTGTAAAGTTTGGATTTTTGGAATAAAATAGAGGAAAAGGAAAGGGAGAGATTTGAGAAAGCGAAGAAGAAGAAGAAAGAGGGAAGATATCTTTTACACAAGTAATTGGGAATATCGTGTGGGGTGGGTCGGTGATGAGCTGCTTCTTTTTCCTGCTGTACATATTTGAATTTTGGGATGATTCAAACTCCTTCCTGTCTTCTCACTTTGGCCTTATTCATTCCTCTATTGTTCCATCCGCCCAATAAAATACTCCATCCCATAAATTATAAGGAGTTTTTTTTTCCAAAACAGACATGCGTACTATTAGTTTATTGCAACTTCCCATTTGTACCGTCAAAATTCTCAATGTCACTTGCGTACTTTAGTTTATTAACAATTTAACCTAGTTTTTTAGCTGGTGTTAAAAACTTAACGGTATTGTATAATATTTTTTTTCAAATGTGGCCATTAGTTTTTTTTCTTTTGCTATGCCCACATCCCTCGCACGAAATTGTTATAATTTTATAAAGTGTTGCTCATGTGCTATCACTTGCAAACTTTAGGGTTTAAAATAAAAATTGTAAAATGAAACTCCCCTCCCCATCCTCTCTTTTCTTCATACGCTTCCCCCCCCCTAGAAACCCCGTCACACTCTCCTCTTCCCCAACTTCACAACTGCGTCCTCCTGATCTAAAAATTTTGGTCGTCAGTGCTCCTTCTCCGATAAGTCCCCTCCATAGGAGCTGTACGCTCCCGAAACAGCCGTACGGTTCTTTTGTCCCGATTTCCCAGATTTCCAGTTTTTCAGAAATTTTCAGATTCAATCAATCCCAATATCGTGTTCATGCATAATCAGATTATAATAACACGAATTTACATATTACGAATTTTAACCATTCTAATTTATATAATCTGTTGGGTTTTGATGCATCATGCGCAGCGGAATTAACAGATGAAATCAAACACCCAAGAGCCTGGATCTGTGCATGTTGATTAAATTAAATACAAGATGAAAGAAACATACCCTTGAAGATCGAATCCATGAACACGGACTTTAAGGTGCAAACGCAAACACCCTCTATCAGTATCCACACGTCGAACGGATATCAAGAACACCTTCTTGATCTGGATTGCTAGACCCAAGGCTTGATGAAGAAACGATTTCTTCATAGGAATTATTTTGCTCAATTGATTATTGAGTTATGATGATTCTAAATCTCAGAACTAATAATCCCCTCTATATGTGTGTAATTGTTTCTCAAACAACATGTTATGATTTCTAAAATCAACCATTAGGTTTCTCAAACCCGACTGCACACATATATAATAGGGTATAAACCTAATTCCTTTTGGGATCAGAATTCCTTGTCAAACAAGAAGTCTGAACAAACTGTTTTCGGTCGGACAAACCATCCGTACGGATTGGTTGGGTGGCTCCCATACCATCCGTACGGATCCTTCCAACAGGATCCAGTTTTTCCCGTTTTATGTGCCTTATTCAATCCGTTCTATTGTGTGTGACCCAATAGGATTATACTAAGTTGGCAACGAGTCCGAACGAGTCAGAACCCGTAAGTCATAAGCGGACTCTAGCAAGCCATTATGACTACCCAATTAGTATAACTTTGAAAGCCCAAAGTAACCTTATAGAACATATCACAATCCCTTTGTCACACGATGTTATATTGGACATAAGTCATGGTCCACGTCAACTTATGTTGTCCAATGCTTTCTCGATCCCGAGTAGATTGATATGAGCAAATAACATTGAACGCTTCAATTCATTTGGGTACGGCCGTACACTATTATCAATCTCACTCATCGAGTGGCCAAGCAGATATCTCTCTTGAGAGAGGGACAAATCCCATCTTGACTTATCATTCTTCCCTACAAGAATCCGATTATGCCAATCATAGCCTTTATAACCACCCGGTTAGGGGTAACGTTTGAGTACGTCAAACATAATGTTCATCATGTGGAAGACTATGATAATCTCAGGTCTAAGGATAAATGATATAACTATTATGAGATTTAATTATGACATTTGACCATGACATAAATCTCATAACGGGTCTATCCAGTACTTGTTCTCCAACATGTACCCACAAGTTTAATCCGCATCCTATGCGCTATAATCATCATATGATTATCCATTAAACTCATGCTAGCCCTTCATAAGTGCTAGGGACAATGATCATTATAATAAACATGCAAAAGATATAATAATCAGGTTTGTTATCTCTATAACAATGAAGCTATGATAAAACGCATAGGCCTTTCTCAAGGGCCTAGGGCATAATATCCAACAATCTCCCACTTGCACTAGGCCCCATCAACGCGTATCCAATACCCATTGAGCTTAGTTATGATCTTCATCATAATTGCAAACGAGCTTATGTAGGATAATTATCCTTGTTATTATCATAAGGTATTTTGCATATTTTGACATCTCCTATCTTTAACGATTTCTCGAGTAAGATAGAAATGTCTGAGTACATGTCTAGATAAGATATTAGTCCCTTGACTTGTGTAATAACGATTATTGACACAATGAAGGTACATTAAATTAGTGACACTAGAAACGATTTCTAGTTTACTAATTAGAATCTTAATCTTAACATTTTTCTAGTTGCATCTCATGCCACTAGATACTCAACCTTTTGTAGAATAGTAATGGTCCATTTAGAACTCTTCTAACACCATTATTAGACGTAAACATGTATTTATACTGCAATATTTATCTTTGTTGGTTTATAAGAATGCATCTATGTAACTATTACAAGATCATCTTTCATTCCATCAAAGATCAAGAACGCATCCTTTAGTTCCTTTCAGAGATCATAAGAGCGTTTCTTAACTAGTGACTCTCACTAGGACCCGATTGGTATTATCTCATCATACTCTAAGTATATGAGACATACGGTCTTAGTACATTTACATGGCTTACATGATAGATCCAATTGCCGAAGCATATGGAATCCTAATCATGTACTTTTGATCATTAGTCTTCTACTAACACTAAATCTTGCAAAGATTAATGCTATTAGACTTTCGCAAGTAGCCTCTCCAAGAGTCTTGCATAGTGAACCTTTCACTATATTGTCTTTATTAGTACTTTGACTTTAACCAAACAACGTTTTAGATTTATCTCCATAAATCTAAATTCCAATGATATAAGTGGCTTTATCCAAGTCTTTCATTTAGAAACTCTTTCAGAGTGAATTATATGTCAACCACATATATATGATTAGGAATAATATTACGCTCCCACTAAATTTATTGTAATCACAAGTCTCATTTTAATGAATTCAAACTCTTTGAATACTTCATCAAAATGAAATTTCACTCCAAGCAGTTTGCTTCAATCCATCTCATGAATCTCTGCAACTTGCATATTTTATTTTAATCTTATGGATCAATCAAAACTTTTAGGTTGTATCAAACACATCCTAATGTAAGTTCCTGTTAAGGAATATAGTTTTGACATCCACCTGTCATATTACATATTCAAAATATGAAGTCATGACAATAAGAATTCTAATAATATTAAGCATGACTACGGGTGATAAAGTTTCATCATAAACGACATTATGAATTAACTTTTCTCAATTAGTCTTGCTTAATCAATATACATTTTTAGATTTTATGACTCCAAGTCATTGATCTAAATCCGGAGCGGACTTTGCATCTTGATAGGTAATAGGTCAATCATTCGCAATGATATCTTCCCTATTACTTTCTATTACGAGAAATCAATATTTCTTGTTATAGATAGTATCCTATCAGTTATGCAAATTTCTTGTGTATACTTGAACAAATTTCCACAACTCCTTGTGAAACATTATTCAACTTCCATCTTAGGTTCCATGTCATTTTCTGGGTCTCGAACTCTTCGAGATACATTTTACTCCCACTAGTTCTTTAGAGATAAACTATTTATCTGGAAAGTGATATTCAGAGTAACAAACGATTTGTACTCTTTAAAGGGTGTAAAATTAATACCATTAAGATATCCCATAAAATACATTTATTAGATTTAGGTGTGATTTTGTCCATGACAAAACTTTTCTCAAAAGTATCACATCACAAATCTTTATGAAAGACAAACCAAGTTTTCTTTCATTCCATATATTATATGGTATAACGAACCTCCTTAGACGAATCTCAATTTAGTGTAAGCGCAGCTGTTTCCAGCACATAATCCAGAGGGATAATTAAAGATCAGTTTGACTTATTATGAGATGAAAAACTGTGTTTTACAGACAATCTGTAAACTTCTGGAACATCATCCGTACGGCTGCTGTTTCCAGATTCTGTTTTTCTTAAGTTGCAGACTTTCTGCAGAATTCTCATCGAGTCCAAGGCTTAAATATTCATTACTTTGATCTAATCAGAGTACATCAATACTTTTGCCATGAGGGTGTTGAAATCCTTTCTAGCGTTGTTACTTTAATAAACTACATACATCAAAATGTATAAGTTCAAAAGAGTACTTCCTCTTACTACTATTAGTAAAAGATGTCTTGATCAATTTCTAAGATTCACATCTATCACATGATTCGAAATCATATGAATTTAAAAGTCCGTCCCATGGAATTTTAGATATGTGTTTCTTATCATTTGATATAGACATTAATGCTTTTTAAGAATGTAACAATTACATCCTTATATTCAGATTTCCATTATTTACGTTATACTCATTATTTTGTTCTTCCAAGATAAGGATATTAAGTCTCATTATATGATTAGCAATACAATAAGGCAAATCATATTTAATGGAACACTTTCTTATTCGAAATAAGAAATATCCATAATCTTCTAATGAAGAAACCAAAATAATATTTCTACTTAAAATAAGAACATAGCACCATTTGTTCAAAACAAATATGAACTTATTAGGTAAAGACACTTCGCAAGTTCCTATGATTAATGTTGCAACCATTGCATCATTATTGCCACATAGGTTAATCTTTACCTTCTTTAAGTATAATTTTAACATAAATACTTGAACTGGTAGTCCAACTACCCTTCCTTTTGATCTTTTAATTCAAATTGTAATTTCACCAATGGTCAATCCTATTGCCAAGGTACAAATTACATTCTTGGGATTTTAGGTTTTGCCACAAATGTTTCCTTTTAGGCTTGACAACTCTTGTCTTGCCTTTATTTTAAATCCTTGTTCTTATTAACCTTTAGAGTTTGAGAGGGTTTTAATTTGATATTAAGACATAGCATTTTAAACATCGAATGTCGCTTATGAATTAATACCAAATCCGTTGTTAGTTCCAAACTAACTTGATTATCAAGACATCCAAGGTAATTAATATGTCTCTCTATGTTCGAAACATGAGGACTTATTAACATACCTTTCATTCATCAAATGAATGTTAGACTCTAATCAATCTCAAACTTTTCTTGCCTTTCTTGCTTGTAGGAACGCTTCCACGTGATTGCTTATCAAATAAGCATCCATGTGTTTCAGATACTTCTAAAGTTCTATACATATGGTAGCAAGTCATAAGATCATTGACATCTATAGAATCATCCACATGTTTCTAATCAATGTCTATGTCCATCCTTAAGCATTAGGTTTCTTAGAAATAGGATTTATTAGGAATTCATAACTTCCGATCTTGCTTTAGAACAATTCTTAAGCTCATGACTAGGTCATGGAAGTTAATCTTATTCTTCTTAAAGTGGGGTCAATCGCAGTGATTATACATGATTATAGTTTAAGACATTCTACAAAATATGCAAATAAATATACACATATATTTCATACCATTATCATTTAGAGACATATAATGTATTTCATAAATACTCCCACTAAATTATACACCTTCATATACAACAATTGTATAATATAATTTAAGTGGGCTAAGATGATACTGCTCAAAATTAAATTAATTAGGTAGACAACTCTTTGTCAATCATATCATATATGACTCTCAGATCCTTTATGAGATTGTTAGACATCTTATGTCAAACATGTTTTAATCTCATCTTGTGCCTTAGGCCCAAAACTTTGTCTTTTGATAGCCTAATTAAGTCAAACCACGTTAAACGTATAGGAATCACTCTTTCACTCATCATGCTCATACACTGATAGAATTAATGTGCCTCGCGATGGTTAGAGCCCGCATAAAAATACCCGGTGTACTCACATGTGTTTTAATAATGGATTGGCATTTGACTTAAGTTTTAAGAAGGTTTATTTGCTTAGAGATATGCATCATATATTTAATTATGTCCAACATAATATAATATAGTCTTTGCATAATTTATGTTAACTAATCGAATTAATTAACAGAAGCAAAATCTTGTGATTTAATTATGAAGCAACTTAATGGGGACGGAATCTAAATTATCTATAAACAATTTACAGATTGGATATTTCATTCGCATTCCCAGAAACAAGGCGTAAGCCTGCCATTGGTCCATGCAATGAATTAATCCAAATATAGTTTCCTTCTCTGCAAACTATTTGCACTTTGTATAGGGGTAATTCTGAAACTTTGAGATTACACTAACCTTAAACTCCTTTAAGATTATGATCTCAGTAACTGTCTGGACTTATGAACTGAAATCTGTTTCAGGAAACACGGTTTCCAAAACCTTCCGTCTGAAACAGATCAGAATCAGTAATGCCCACACCATCCGTACGGATGTTTCTGGAAGCATCCAGATTTATCCGTACAGCTTTTTCATACAGGTCACATAAACTCTGAACTCTTCAGAATTCTGAAACTGTATCCGCAGAGCATCTTGAAATTGAGAGGCACAAACCGTACGGCCGAAACTAAGCCAAAAGGCATCCACATTTCCGTACTAAGATCAAGGAACCAAGTAACTTCTCTATACGGTCGAAACTAAGCCAAAAGGCATCCACATTCCCGTATAAATTGGTCACATGTCCCAAGACCCTTTCATTGTCTCTTAATCTCACAGATTTACAGCAATTCTAAACTCTTTAGAATTCTGATTTCTGCATCCTTTCTGAATTCTTTGGCCGAAAACTGTTTCAGGAAACACGGTTTCGAAAACCAGCCGTCTGAAAGCAGTTTCCAGTTTCCAGATTCGAATTATGTAAACAATTTACAGAATGATCTGAACACCAGAAAACAAAATCAAATCTGAGAATTTCCAAACTAGCCGTACGGATCAGTTTGGCATCACCCAAACCATCCGTAAGGATCCATTGGTAGGATCCCAGATTTCCAGGTTTTTTCAGAATTTCAAAATTCGACCAAATCCAATATCATGTTTATACATAATCAGATTACAGAAACATGAATTTACAGATTACGATTTTAATTAGATCTAACCAATACCATGAATAAACAATTTATTACATACACAAATTAGATCCAAATTATCAATACACATAATCCAATTATTTATTGATATCCCAAACATGCAATTATTCATATGGATCAAATCAATAAAATAATTACATAATCTCCATATTCATGCTCATAAATTTTATATCTCATATAAAACTTAAATCACATATTCATCTTATTATCATGCAAATTATATAATCGGATTAAACAATTTCAACATGATATACTAAAATAATCAACAATGAACGGGGCTCTGATACCACTGTTGGGTTTTGATGCATCATGCGCAGCGGAATTAACAGATAAAATCAAACACCCAAGAGCCCGGATCCGTGCATGTTGATTAAATTAAATACAAGATGAAAGAAACATACCCTTGAAGATCGAATCCATGAACACGGACTTTAAGGTGCTAACGCAAACACCCTCTATCAGTATCCACACGTTGAACGGATATCAAGAACACCTTCTTGATCTGGATTGCTAGACCCAAGGCTTGATGAAGAAACGATTTCTTCATAGGAATTATTTTGCTCCATTGATTATTGAGTTATGATGATTCTAAATCTCAGAACTAATAATCCCCTCTATATGTGTGTAATTGTTTCTCAAACAACATGTTATGATTTCTAAAATCAACCATTAGGTTTCTCAAACCCGACTGCACACATATATAATAGGGTATAAACCTAATTCCTTTTGGGATCAGAATTCCTTGTCAAACAAGAAGTCTGAACAAACTGTTTTCGGTCGGACAAACCATCCGTACGGATTGGTTGGGTGGCTCCCATACCATCCGTACGGATCCTTCCAACAGGATCCAGTTTTTCCCGTTTTCTGTGCCTTATTCAATCCGTTCTATTGTGTGTGACCCAATAGGATTATACTAAGTTGGCAACGAGTCCGAACGAGTCAGAACCCGTAAGTCATAAGCGGACTCTAGCAAGCCATTATGACTACCCAATTAGTATAACTTTGAAAGCCCAAAGTAACCTTATAGAACATATCACAATCCCTTTGTCACACGATATTATATTGGACATAAGTCATGGTCCACGTCAACTTATGTTGTCCAATGCTTTCTCGATCCCGAGTAGATTGATATGAGCAAATAACATTGAACGCTTCAATTCATTTGGGTACGGCCGTACACTATTATCAATCTCACTCATCGAGTGGCCAAGCAGATATCTCTCTTGAGAGAGGGACAAATCCCATCTTGACTTATCATTCTTCCCTACAAGAATCTGATTATGCCAATCGTAGCCTTTATAACCACCCGGTTAGGGGTAGCGTTTGAGTACGTCAAACATAATGTTCATCATGTGGAAGACTATGATAATCTCAGGTCTAAGGATAAATGATATAACTATTATGAGATTTAATTATGACATTTGACCATGACATAAATCTCATAACGGGTCTATCCAGTACTTGTTCTCCAACATGTACCCACAAGTTTAATCCGCATCCTATGCGCTATAATCATCATATGATTATCCATTAAACTCATGCTAGCCCTTCATAAGTGCTAGGGACAATGATCATTATAATAAACATGAAAAAGATATAATAATCAGGTTTGTTATTTCTATAACAATGAAGCTATGATATAACGCATAGGCCTTTCTCAAGGGCCTAGGGCATGATATCCAACATAATCAATAACTAATTTATTTCACATACAAATTAGATCTAGATCATCAACAAATATAATCCAAATTATAACATGATAATCTAGGAACAATTCCCCTAAGACCCTCAGTCCCAGATTTAATTACAAAAAAAGAAACGTTGAGATGAAATGCCTCATAAGGAGTTCAGTTGAGATGGTCTTTCCCCTCACACCCTTACCTTCTATGACCAGTCAAACGCTCCTAAATACCCGAACTACCCAGCCCTTAAACAAAACCCACCCCTCCCCTCCCCTTACAGTCTCACACACACATTTTGTTTGCTCTCTCCAAACACTCAACTCAACGGCTCTCATCTTCTCCGGCGACGGCGACGGCGGCCTTTCGTTGCATGTCCCTCCTTTGTCACTCCAGATCTTCTCTCTCATACACACGATCTCTTTCTCCCCCACTATTCTTTCCTCTGTCCTTCCCCTATCGCCAATCGCCAGCCGAAAATACTCTGGCGTTCGTTCTCTCTTCTCTGGCCTCTCCAACAACCTCCGACGAAATATTCGTCTCCGATCCGTACATCTCTGGCCAGAATCCTCCAAATCTGATCAGATCTGAACCTGGTGGTTATGAGAGGAACACTTCGTTCAACCTCCTTTGTATTTTTGAGATGCTTGTTTTGAAGCTCTATGCGGTTCTAGTCTCGTATCCCTGCTGTGCTAATGTATCATCTTGAATTCAGTTTTTGATTTCAAATGTGTTTGTATTGATATGCACATATTTATGCATCATGGTTCATGATTTATTTATGATCGAATTAAAATCCATAATCTTGTGAGTTAGATAGTTTGATTTTTGATACTTCTATCTATATGAACAATTGAACATTATCAGCTGCATTTATTGTGTTCTTTTCTATTATGTTCAACTTGGAATAGATTTGGATTTATTGTATTCGTTTTCTAGCATGTTAGAACTGGAATAGATTTTGAATTTACCCCTTAATGTTCTGCACACCTCTCTTTGCTGATTTGGGTTTTAGATTCTACTATCTCTGTCCCAAAATGAATTTCATCTTTTGATTATTCAAACTTTTTACAGGATATGAACACTTCCTACACGAGTCATCCTATGTTTATGCACTTTTAAGCCTAAGTTGTGAAAATGTGAAAAACTTTTTGGGACAATGAAAAATGACAAATAGGAAGATATTGTGGGACGGGGGAGTATTAATTTTTTGTGAGCCAAATTGTTTGTGGCTCTTTGATTAAGTTGGAAAACTTTTGCGTTTTCAAGAAGTTAATGCTCATTTTTCTTACTCTGATTTCAAATGGAGTTTTCAAACCAATTGAAGGCCCTTTCATGTGTATTAGTGTACTCCCTCCAGCCTATTTGAAGCTTCACCTTTAGTCTTGTGATGTTCAATGAAGGCTTTAGTGTTATGAACAGCTTCAATAAGACTTTAGTCTTATGAACACATGTTCAAATGAGACTGAATAAAAGTCTTATAATACACATTATTATTCATAAGACTTTAGTCTTATGAACATGTTTAATAAAATTTTAGTCTTATGAACATGTTTAATAAGACTTTAGTCTTATGAACAGCTTCAAATAAGACTTTAGTCTTATGAACATGTTCATAAGACTTTTACACTTATATGTTAAATGTATTAGTTATAAGAGTTTGATTGCTGTTTGACCAAGTTTGACCAAATTTGATTAAGAAAAAAAACTATCATTTTTTTGTAAAAAATGAAAAAAATAATTTTTGTAACTCTTATATGATAATTATGTGCAAGTAATAAGAGTTTGACTGCTGTTTGACCAAAAAAATATACTATTTTTTCGTAAAAAAATGGAAAAGGTGTTTTTTTTTTACTCTTATGTGTTAGTTATAAGAGTTTGACTGCTGTTTGACCAAGTTTGACCAAATTTGACCAAAAAAAATTATTATTTTTTTGTAAAAAAATTAAAACAGTAATTTTTTTTAAACTCTTATATGATAATTATGTGCAAGTAATAAGAGTTTTGACTACTGTTTGACCATATTTGACCAAAAAAAATTATTATTTTTTTGTAAAAAAATGGAAAAAGTGATTATTTTTTTTACTCTTATGTGTTAGTTATAAGAGTTGGACTGCTGTTTGACCAAGTTTGACCAAATTTGACCAAAAAAATATTATTTTTTGTAAAAAAATGAAAAAAGTGATTTTTTTTTTACTCTTATGTTTTAGTTATAAGAGTTTGATTGTTGTTTGACCAAGTTTGACCAAATTTGACTAAAACAATTTATTATTTTTTTGTAAAAAATGAAAAAAGTAATTTTTGTAACTCTTATATGATAATTATGTGTTAGTTATAAGAGTTTGACTGCTGTTTGACCAAGTTTGACCAAAAAATTTATTATTTTTTTATAAATAAATGGAAAAAGTGAAATTTTTGATTCTTATGTGTTAGTTATAAGAGTTTGACTGCTATTTGACCAATTTTTTTGTAAAAAAATGATTTTTTTTTTAAACTCTTATATGATAATTATGTGCAAGTTATAAGAGTTGACTAAAATTTGACCAAAAAAATAAAGTTGGGAAGAGTATGAGGGTATTTTAGTCTTCTTACATCATTTTGCTAGTGAGGGGTGTATGAGGAATTTTTCATCTGGATTTTCCTTATTTGGGTTTGAATCTGGGCTCAGGGGCCCTAGAGTCCAAGGCCCGATAATCTAAGCATGCGATCATACATATGAATCAAATTAATATAACAATCAGCATATTCCCATCATAAACTAGCATGCATATTTAATATCTCATATAAAATTTCATCACATAAATTCATCTTATCATGATCATAGCAATTAAATAATCTAATTAAATAATTATATCATGATAATATTAGAATTATTGATCATAAACGGGGCTCTGATACCACTGTTGGGTTTCGTGCAACATGCGCAGCGGAAGACATTACATGAAGAAACCCAAAGCTTAGATCCGCTATGATCAATAATACATAATAAGAAGATGAAAGAAACTAACCCTTGTAGATCGAAATATGAAGCCTTAGATTTAGATGCTAAGAAGAGCACCCTCTACCGGTGATCCACACGTCGAACGGATTCAAGAACTATTCTTGAATTGACTGCTAGGTCATTCGGATTGAAAAACTTTGATGAAGAACGATTCTTCAATTGCTCCCTTTGATTATTATGGTTTGATGATTGAGAATAATCAAACCTAATAACCCTAGTACAATATGTGTATTCACTCTCTCCAAGAAAGAGTTTGTGATTTCACAAATCAATGTTATTGGACTGTATCCCGGTTGTACATATTATATACTAGAGATCTCCAAGATCCTTTAGGGCTTAGGAGTTCTTGTCCAACAATAAAAATCCTAAAATAAACTGCAGTGCGGGGGACCATCCGTACGGCTCCAAGACAGCCGTATGGCTCTCTAGGAGCCGTACGGCTGTAGACACCCCGCCTTGGACCTCTCATGTCCCGATTGCATACACAGTCTTTGGTTTCCTCTTTTCTGTTAACTTTTGTTACTTTCCGTTAAGTTCTTGACTTACCCCATTAGTCTTGGACTTAACTAAGTAACAAAGTCAACATTGAGTCTTTGTTTACTTTGTTTTTGTTGACTTTTGTGATGTTCGTTAAGTTTCTGACTGATTTCGTCAGTTTCGGGGCTTAACTGCATAACGGGACCAACTTTCGAGCTAAAATGTGAGTTTTCTGAAGGCCGGACATGCGCGCCTTTTCCCCCCTATGTGGGAGGCGTGCGCCTCCCGTGGGGGGGGGGGGGGGGGTCAAAGGCACGCGCCTCCCACCTCTAGAATCTCAGATTTTGCCATTTTCCCCTCCTTTTCTGATTTGTAACCCCCTTGGCCATTACTCATATGGTTGATCCGGGGAAAGGCCATCTTTGTGACCTCAAACACTGTCCCTACACCTATAAATACCCATTCATTCCACCTTAGAAAGGGGGGAACGATTCTTGACTCAAGAACACTCTAAAAACACAAAGTCCATTTTCAAGGGTCCTTACTATAGGCAATTTGGCTCTCTCTCTCTTCAAGTATAGGTATGATGTTCATCCTCTTTTTCTAAACTCTTATTCTTGTTCTCTTCATCTTTTCTTAAATAAACTCTTTACTCGCTTTCTTCATCTTTTATCTATTTTAATGTGTGTGCAATCCTCATAAAAGGGAATATGACCTAAAAGGCCACTTCACCATTGAATTTTGGTCAAGGTTATCTTCCATCATTTCAAACTACATTTTAATTTTCCTTTATTTCTCTTAATTGTAATAGTTAGCATAAATTTGCTTTGTAATTCATCTTTTCCTTTCAATGTAATTGTTAGCATGATTAATAAAAGAAGGACATTTTTAGCATAGAACACCTTTAGTAGCAAGACCGGCTTTAGCCGGGCGGAGTCGGTGTTTAAGTACTTCCTACTCCGTAACCTAACTCCCGAACCCGTCTCTCCCGAATCTCTGGTTTTGTATATAAAATTAAGCTATATTAGGTTTTTCTTATGTTCCTTTAAAAACATAGGTGGCGACTCTAATCTTTAAAACCAAATAGACATCCTAGGATAATTCACCGCTCTAGCCAAGCCGTGGTTTTCCCAGGGTATCTACAACGGCTCCTAGTCCTTACTGCCTCGTTTTTCGCTCCTTTTTAATTATCCGCTGTGTGTGTGACCCAATAGGATTATACTAAGTTGGCAACGAGTCCGAACCATTCAGAACCCGTAAGTCATAACTGGACTCTAGCAAGCCATTATGACTACCCAATTAGTATAACTTTGAAATCCAAAGATTCCTAAATAGAACATAACACAATCTCTTTGTTACACGATGTCTATTGAACGTAAGCCATGGTCAATGGTCAACTTACTTTATTCAATGCTTTCTCGATCCCGAATGTATTAATAATACAAATGACATTGATCCAATCATTTCACTTGAGCATGGCCATGCATTTCATCAATACCATTCATCGAGTGGCCAAAGATTGACATCTCTCTTGACGAGGAACAAATCCCTTCTTGGCCTGTTACCTTTCCCTACATGATTCCGATTACCCCAATCATATTCTTTATAGCTATCCGGTTAAGGGAAACGTTTGAATATGTCAAACGTAATGTTCATCATGTGGAAGACCGTAATAACCTCAGGTCTAAAGATTCAAGTGATATAACTATATGAGACTTAATTATGACATTTTAACCATGACATAAATCTCATAGGGGTCAGTCCAGTATTTGTTCTCCAACAAATACCCATAAGTCTAATTGTATCGCATACACATAATCATCATATGATTATCTATTAAACTTATACTAGTAATTAATCATAATTGCTAGGGACGGAGATTATTATAGTAAACATGTAAAAGATATAATAATCAAACATTCAATATCTTTATTAAAGCGTAAAGCAAATGATAACATTAATCGTTCAAATAACGTGCCTAGGGCATACACACCAACAGTTCGTGGTTGATAAGCTTCTCATGTAAGGCTTCGAAGGTGATGGGGGTATCTCGAGCTCGAATGGAATCAACAATGGGTTTATAAGAGTTATAGTCAAGGCTTTTAAGAACCTTGGCTACGATGTCTTTGGGATCCATAGGTTTACCTATTATGGCTAGCTTATCGGTGCATGATTTTATGGAGTACATGTAGTCGGAGATGGATTGAGTGGTTTTGATGAGGGATTCAAGATGATCCTTGATTTGGAGAATGTGTCCACGAGAAGGGTTAGCATAGGTTTTCTTGAGGATTGTCCAATCCTCATTAGAGGTTTTGGCTTGGTGAACAAGGGGTGCAACGGTAGGGTCCAGGGTTCCAATGAGAGAGCCTAGAATGAGTCGGTCTTGGCGGTGTAATGTTGGCGGGGTTGGCTTTTTCAGTGGTACCGTCGGTGATGGTGGCAGTGGGTGTGTGCCATCAACATATTTCAGAAGATCGAGACCAAAGAGAAGAGACGTGATTTGGGATGCCCAAGTGAGATATGTAAGTGGTGTGAGAGGTTTGCACTGTGAGAGGTTGACGAGAATAATGGGGTTGGAAGGATCAACGGGTTTGGGAAGAGTTTCAGAGGTTGTGGCCATGGTGAAGAGGTAGGCAGCGGAAAAAAAAGAGGGTTGGGATCGGTTTTTACTCTATACCATATAAGAGATATATTGTGAATTGATACTTTTCATTATCAACAAAGGTTACATATATAGAAGAGTACAGAGAATCAAATCAAAACTAACTCATAATTATCTATCCTAAAATACATACATAATACTCCCTCCGTCTCACCTCACTTGACACCCATGAAGTGGGCACAATAACTAAGGAAAAAGAATAAAATAAGGAAAATGTGTGGTGAAAAATGAAAAGAGAGAATGAGTGGGGTAAATAGTAGTGTTGGTTGAATAAATTGAGTGGTGGAAAAATGAAGAGAGGAAATGAGTAGTGGGGTAGAGTGAATATAAAAATTATAAAAAGTAGGCTATTTTGGGAAGTGTCAAGTGAGATGGGACAGACCAAAAGAGTTTATTGCCAATTTGATCTGTGTACTATCAAAATCTTGACGATTTGCCCTCGTACTAAAGAAACTCACACTATGGCCTGCGTACTATTGTTTTAATAAAAAAGTGGCTAAGGATAACGATGACCCATTAGAAATCTAACGGGCTGTCAGCATATGTTAGAAATTTAACAGATTTGCAATAAAAAAAAAATTTAAATGTGACCCTAATAATGATATTAATGTTGTAATGGTCCAAAATTTATTTATATTTATATTTTTAACTTTTTTTATTTTTTTATATTAATAAAAAATGATCTTCTCATTTGACATTTTTAATTTTCCCAAAAAATTCTTCACATTTCTAAAACCTAGAGAAAAAAAAAACCCCCACTTAAACAAAAACTTCAAAAGAGGAGCAGAGAACCCAGCTTATTTTGCTGGCTACTCTTCGCCGGCGACTTTCATCTCCGATCAAAACTCCGACAACATAAACATAAAAGGGACACCAGATCTGGATTCCCCTCGAGGAGACAAAGTCATTGCCACCAAAACCATCGTTATCGGCCTTAAGGTGCGCCGCCAAACACCGCCGCAGGGGTACGACCGCCGCCGTCAAGATTCCGGCGAGATCTACACAATCTTCACCATAAAAATGAGACCCCTCGCCAAAACGAGTCAACCGACGCCCTTTTCCGGCAATGCCCTCTCTGTCACCGCCGGAATCAGCGATTCTTGCTCCAGTAGCGGCGGCGGTTGTTTGATTTCAACTGGGGTTTTGATTACTGGGGAGGAAACGATGATTTCTTCACAATCGGAGGATGAAAATGAGTTGTTGTTGTTGGATTCTAAACAGCCTGATGATCTTTTGCTTGGTAATTGATCATCTTCAATGCTTGAAACTCCTGAATGTGGAGGTGCTGTTTGAGATTGATTTTGATTTTGAAATTGATTTTGATTTTGAAATTGTTGTTGGAGGAGGAGTTTATCTAGGAGGAGGGATTGGCATTTGGGACAATTAAAAATGGGTAAATTCTATATACAAGGCATATTACATACAACAAGGCACCAATAATGGCAAAACTACCATTCGCGTGTCGTGTGCGAAAGGACGACAGGAAGCCTTCATGTCGTGTACTTTTACACGACATAGACCAATTGTGTAAAATATTAAGTCGTATGAACTTATACGAAATTTAAATTTACTATGTCATTAAGGTCGTACAAAACCACACGATATGATATCATAATCTCGTGTATATCCATACGACATATCAAAATGAAGGTGTTCTTCGATGATTTGCAACACGATGTTAATGATACGCATATGCTATGATAAATTATTGAATTGTGTTGTTAATTGAGCAAAATTTGTACACTTAGACATGACAAGTAATAAATGTCATATTGGATCATACAATATCATATAACATATCACATTTAAGTGATACCACTTTATTTATAAACCCCAAACAAATGATTGTGGTGTTATATTTCTAATCAAGATTATATTTAAAGAGGTAATTAAACATGTTGTAATTCATCATACAATATCATAAATAACCTATCACATTTATTAGTTAAAAGTGATACCACTTTATTTATCAATTAACAGACTTGTTATGATGTGCATATACTAGGTTAAATTAATGAATTATGGTGTTATATTTCTAATCAAGATTATATATAATGAGTTAATTAAACAAACGAGTTAAGTTGTTTCGATGATTTGCCAAACGAGGTTAATGACAAGTTGTACATTAGAGGAATGCCACTCGATCAAGATTATATATTTGAAATTATCATATTTGTTAATCAAGATTATATGTTTATTGTTATAATAATGTGGAAAACAAACAATGATTACATATATGAATGAACCAACATCATACAATATCATATAACCTACCACATTTATTTATAATTAAATTTCTCTTTTTCATAAGTTGTTTCGTGTGTGAATACACGACCTATGTTTGAACATCTCGTATGAACACTACACGACTTGATAGATTATATCTCGTGTATTGTTCATACGAGATTATTACCAGAAAAAAAAACATTTCGTATGTAATTTATACGACTTGTACCATATTATCTCGTGTTTAATCACACGAGATACACCCAGAACAGAACACTTAAACCCCCATAAACCCTACCTGTAACGGCCATTAACACGCATTACAGACCGCCGGTTGGTTAACACCCATGCAGCACCATTGATATACACTTTCACAACAACCATTCTTAACACCCATCAATCTATACACATTATTATCATTATCTAACACAATATTATGGATTCTCCACAACATTCTCCAAGTCTTTATGATCACATTAATCTTGATCTTGTGGATTTTATTTTTGAAGAAGAAGGTTTGCCACCAAATTCTCCACATCAAAATCAAATTCCAAGCTGCAATGAAGTAAGTTCTTAAATTTATATTTGGTGTTATGATCAAAATCACAATAAAAATCCAATATTGAAATTGAATTGTTTTTCAAGATTGGATTTTTAAATTCTGATATCGTGATATGTCGTGTACTAATACACGAGTGGTAATTTACTAGGTCGTGTATATGTACACGAGATATGCAGAACCAACTCGTATATAAGTACACGACATAGTTCTTAATATGTCGTGTATTGCTACACGAAATGTCATTCAGCCTGTTGTTTATTTTGCAATTTTCTAATTGATGGTAATACAATTTGTAGGGACCGGATGTCAGTGATCAATTCGATACATCCCTATTATTTTCAAATAGGGATGAGCTTGTTAAACACGTACGGGATATCGCGGCCCGTCAAAATATAACCCTTTCTATAGGAGATTCGAGGAAGACAAGTGGCAAGATACTACGCTACGTGAAGATTGTATGCCATTTTGGTGGCAAGTACAGGTCCGGAAAAACTAAGGATGTGAGGTTGACTAGTACGAAGAAGATTGGGTGTAATTTTGAAATCCGGGCCAAAGAAAGGGGTGATGGGTTATGGGGTTACGTTGTGAAGAATGGTTCTCATAATCATGACTTTCCAACGTATCTCGAAGGTCATCCGTTGGGTAAATTGACAAGTTCTGAATATGAGGAGGTGTGTAGCGCAAGTCAGTCTTCGGTGCGTCCAAATAACATTCTAACAATATTAAAGAGGAAGGATGAGAAGAACGTGAGTACTCCGAAACACGTCCACAATGCCCTCACAAAATGCAAGTTACAAGAACGACAAGGAAGATCCTCTCTTCAACAATTCATAAAATTACTCGAGGATAAGCAATATATCGTCTTCATGAGGAAAGCCGATGAGAGTGACATGATCGGTGACATATTCTTCTCTCACCCACGAGCATCGGATATTCTTAACTGTTTTCCATATGTAGTACAAGGTGACTGCACTTACAACACCAACTGCTATGGAATGGCATTCCTTGAGATTATAGGATTTACTTCAACGGGGAAGAATTTCACAATTGCATATGCGTTCCTCCAAAATGAGAAGACTGAGAATTACACGTGGGCACTCAAGAATTTGCAAAGTCTTTTTCATACTCCCCACATGCCAACAATTTTGTTAACTGATCGTGACTTGGCTTTCATTAATGCTGTCCAAATGGTATTTCCCGAGACCGCACACCATTTGTGTCGAAGGCATATCGAAGTCAATGTTAGAAAGAGGACGTTGGGTAAAACTAGTAGCCCGGAGTTCGCACTATCATTCATGAAGAGATTCAATTATGCAATATCAGCCGCTACTCGCTCAGAGTGGGACACCCGTTGGCAATTGTTTTGCGATCATTACAGCTCTTATCCTGATTTATTGACCTACCTCCAGGAGACATGGATTGGTCCATACTCTACGAGTATTTTGTCCATGCACACAGATCAGTTACTACACTTCGGAACCCACACCCGAACAGGGCTGAGAGTGAGCATAACAGGTTGAAGAAGGCCTTGGGGAGTGCTTCTTCTACTTTTGACACATTGTTAAAAAAGGCTCATGAGATTATGGAAATCCAAATAACAACAATCAAAGCTACTATGGAGCAATCAAAGAGCAGAATTCCAAATGATATGAAGACATGTGATCTGTATCACGACATATTGGGGCGAGTGTCAAAGGCAGCCTTGGACATCATCAAAGAAGAGCGGAGTCGTTGTGGGGGTAATGTCATGGATGCTTCAGTTTGTGGGTGTTACTTGAGGCGAACACATGGACTTCCATGTAGTCACGAGATTGCATGCATACAAAAGTCTGGGGGCCGGATAGAGTTGTCCTCGATTCATGCTTTCTGGAAGAAGTTGGACATTGAACTAGAATACTGTCCAACTGGGCCTGATTTTGAAGCTGTGTTGAATGAACTGCAGAACGCACCTGCACGGTAAAGAGAAGGTTATTCCAAACGATAAATGAAGGGCTACGTCCACAAACCGGAGATGCTTATGAGCCGGATCATATTTCAAAGGCAAATAAACCCCGGACCACCAGTTGTAGAGTACTGTCAGATTGGGAGCGTACCGACAGACATTTTGGAGTCCCCACTACACCACCCTCCACTAGCAGCAGGTCTAGATATTCATTTATTGCATCAACCCAATCAGGTTTGAGGTCGCGGGAGTCACCCAATCCGGAATCAGCTTCAAACACTACACCATCTAGCCCTACTACTCCTACATCTCTTCCACCACTAGCTGGTTCAGGTCGTGGGAGAGGTAGAGGTCAAGGTCGGGGACGGGGACGGGGTCGTGGAAATGGACAAGTCAATGAACTACATACTTCTGGGTATAGGATGTTGATTACACCTATCATTGTCCCATTTATTGATGGCTTCACAGATGTGATGGGTGATGGAAATTGTGGATATAGAGCAGTAGCAGCGCAAATATACGGAACTGAGGAGATGAGGCAAAGAGTGCGCTCAGATTGTGCCAAGGAGCTGCTTCATCGCCGCGCGCTTTATGAGAGAGTTATGCCTTGGAGAGATATGGACGAGCTCTATAGTCGCATTGCTCACTATACCTCACCTTGTTCGGAATATTATTGGTTGACACTCCCAGAGATAGGGCACATCATTGCCACGGTGTATAATGTGGTGTTTGTCTCGTACTCGCAAACCGCTGGCTTCACATGTCTACCAGTGACTGTACCACAAGGAACAGGACCACCCACAGACACACTTGTGTTGGGACATGTGGGAAACCATTTTATATTGGTATGATACTTCAATTCGTTATATTTAACTATCTTGTTTACATTCGTTATATTTAAATATCTTTTTTAAATTTGTTATATTTGACTATTTAATTACTTTTGCAGCTGCACATGTCCGATAGTGATTACCCGATACCATCATTAGCACTATATTGGGAGGATCGACGTGATCCAAGCGCAAGTAACCTGTTCATGCCATACAGAACTCGGATAGAAACATTCAACCGACTCTCAATTACGGCGAACGAAGCACGAATTGCAGGAAATAGGCCATAGTGTATAGTGTATTGATTTTTGAATTATGCATACTTGGTTTTTGTATGACTGTTTTTTGGGACGGATATAGTATATTAAAATTGGATCACTTGATGTAGTACTTAAATTATAGTTTTGATGTATGGATACATCAGTTTGTTTGTTTCAGTTTGTTTGTTTCAGTGTCTGTTTTTTTTTTCAGTACAGAGACCATCTCGTGTTCTTATACACGAGATGGTATATCATAACTCGTATAAATATACACGACTTGTTTCATTTATGTCGTATGAACATTACACGAAATACACTAATTACCCAGTAATGTATCTCGTGTGTGTTCATACGAGAGGAAAGAAAACATGTCGTGTGTATATATACGAGATGAGTCACACCATCTCGTGTATAAGCACACGACATGGTTTCTGTACTGAAAAAAAAAAACAGACACTTAACAGAAACAGAAACATACCCAGAAACCAGAATTACAAACCAGAAATTTAAACTGAAACATATCCCAAAGTGTCAAACATCAAAAGTTTACAAACCAGAAATTTAAACTGAAACATATCCCAAAGTGTCAAACATCAAAAGTTTACAAACCAGAAATTTAAACTGAAACATATCCCAAAGTGTCAAACATCAAAAGTTTACAAACCAGAAATTTAAAATCAATCAATGTATCCCAAAGTGTCAAACTACCAAATGTATGAAATACATGTCTTACAAACCAGAAATTTAAAACATAAACCTAATGGGGACCTCCTAATAGCTCGTGCACCCGTCTAATCTCATCTATGACATCCGCGGGTATCCTGTCATCCGTGAGCATCGCAAGCAGTCTATCTCGAGCCTCTACAACCCTAGGCGGAGGTGGAACGTTAACTAGGCCATCATGAATCGGATTAGTAATCCGAACATGAGTCCTAGCCAGGAACCACTGCATATACGTGGAAGTAACAGGATCAGATGCGCTCACGGACGGCCCCCATCTACGCACTGGATCGAAAACCCCCAAGCCGTCCTCTAACCAATCCTCCCATATATCATCACGCGTTCCATAGGACTTCTTGTACCCCTTTTGACCAGCCATCAATGAACAATCTCGGCCGCAAGATATGGGGTCTCTGGGATTTTCTGCTGGATCCCAAACTGCCGTGTAACACGGTCAGGCATATACGCTTCCGTGATATCCTGGAAGCGTATAACCCCACGGAAGTATGAGACCGGCAAAAGCGCCTCTGGGGTGGTACCGTAGGGAGAACAACAAACTTAAAAATGAATTTGTTAGACACCGTCAACAGAAATAATAAATTATAACAATTTGTAAAACTTTAAATATAACTAACTCACCCTATCAACCGTCATCGTGTCCACGGTATACCGGAACTTCAATAGATGGGGCATATCCCTTCCGGACGTATCAGTACGTACCCATCTACGAGCCCTCGGCTGGCCCTCCGTCCATAACGGGTCAATATCTCTCCGGAAAACCGGAAAGTACTCGTATATCCAGGCCTGCAAATGTATGAAATAAATAAGTTAACAATGTTATAACCATAAATACATGTTGTAATTATTAAATAATTGTTAAATATTACCTCTAAAAGACTCAAACAACCACCGATCTGCTTGCATCCATATCTAGATGCCTTCCCCAACTCCCGGTATAGATATACCAACGCAGCTGTCCCCAAGGATAGAGCCCCCACTCTGTCAATATCCACTCACAATGAAAGGTATTCTGAGGGCATCTTATCCTGAGTCTTGTCCACGAACAGCGTAGAGCCGAGGAGGAACATGATGTACGTGGAAGCGCGCTCATCGTCAGTCATGTCGGAAGGGGTCTCAAAGGACCGGCGGAGGCCATCTAAAGAGTACGTCGTGCCCTTCCGACATGTATCAAGGCGTGCCCTAATACCGGCTACGTTAGGCTCTGGAACCGCCTTCGTAACAGGGCCACCTGAACAGCTGATACCTACAAATTGAAAATGAAATAATTAATAAAATTGATAAAATTTATGAAATTGATAAAATTTATGTAATTTATTAAAAATTGACAACAAACAAGAATATACCTAGGATATGAGTGACGTCATGCATAGTGATCATCATCTCCCCCCACGGCATGTGGAAGGTATTAGTCTCGGGAGACCACCGTTCCACAAACGCCGTTAGGAGCGTCATGCTAGGCCGGCGAATGGTAGCATCATGTAGGTAATGGAGGCCGGTACCCTGAACACGAGCCCACCAAGCTCTATCATCCTCCGGTAAAGAAGCAGGCGAGAACCTGTTGATTCCAAACAAAACATTATAATTAATACTCCCTCTGTTTCAGAAAAACAGTCCCATTTTGATTTTTTTTTTTTAACAAAAAGTCAAAATGGGGCTGTTTTTCTGGAACAGAGGAGGTTTAAAACAATAACAACAAATAATAAAGCTATTTAATAAACAAATCATATACTTACTTATCTAGAATCTGCTGCCTCGTTTGGCGCTTCAACACCGGCTCACAAGTGGCGTTCTCCCATATCTTACGGGCTCGGTGATGACCAAACCCGTATAACAAATCAACCTCCTCCGGGCCGCCACCGGGGTTACTCTTCAGATGCCACTGTTCATCCTTAGCCCCTTTCCCCTTTCCGGCCCGTGCCTCCCCTCTAGCCACCCGCCTCTTGCGAGGCCTCAAAGCTGAACTCTGCTCCGCCTCCTCCTCCTCCTCCTCCTCCTCATCATCACCAGATCCGTGTGCCCCACCTCCGGAACGAGTACCAGAAGATGACTCCTCATCTGACCCCTCTAAGCCCGTCCTAGAATATCTACGCTCTAAATCCTCCTCACTATCCGTCTCATCCTCCTCAACGCGCTCAATCACGACATTCTTGTCGTGCCTCCTTTTGGTACGTGCATCTTCTCTAGCTGCAGCTGCCTCATCGGCCTTCCTCTTTCTATTAGAGGCAGTCGCAGGTTTACGTCCCTACAAAAAATTAAATAAGAGACAATAAATAAGCAACATTTCAGGTTTTTCAAGAATCAATATGCATTTCGTGTGCTAATACACGAAATGTTGGTGAGCATTTCGTGTTTAATCACACGAGATACCTGTCCACATTTCGTGTATTAGCACACGAAATGTAAACTGATGAATCAGTTTACATTTCGTGTTCTAATATACGAAATGTGGAAAGTATATCGTGTGCTTAAACACGAAATGCTCACCTACATTTCGTGTATTGGCACACGAAATGTAAACTGATTCATCAGTTTACATTTCGTGTGCTAATACACGAAACGTGGCCAAGCATCTCGTGTGTGTTCATACGAAACACACCCCGACATGTCCAGATTATACACCCACAAATTCGTAACCAATTCAAACAAAAAACCCAAATTTGTGTTACCAAATCACAATTAGAACCATTTTGGATAGGTTTACACAACATTTAACAGTTATATAATCGGTTTTTAGGCATAAAATTGTTGTTGGATTTTCAAATTTAAATTTTAGGTTAAAAAGAGATTATATTACTTTTGGAGCGGCGGTAGAAGAGGCGGACTTTCCACCGGTGAGAGGGAGGTTTGTCTTCATTTCCGGTGGTGGTGTTGTGGTGGTCGCCGGGTTCGTCGAGTCGTCGAGAGAGAGAAGGGTTCGCCGTTGGTTTTTGAGAGAGAGAGAAGAGGACTGATACGTTTGAATGGGAAGGAGGGATTTTTTTTTTTTTAGTATATATATAAGGGCATTTTAGTCATTTGTCCATGCCTTGGAAAATGTGTGCCTTGTATATAGTATCACCCTTAAAAATGTCAAATGAGAAGATCGTTTTTTTTATTAATATAAAAAAATTCAAAAAAAAATATAAATAAAAATATAAATAAATTTTGGACCATTACAACATTAATATCATTATTAGGGTCACATTTAATTTTTTTTAATTGCAAATCTGTTAAATTCTTAACATATGCTGACAACCCGTTAGATTTCTAACAGATCATCGTTATCCTTGGCCACTTTTTTATTAAAACCATAGTACGCAGGTCATAGTGTGAGTTTCTTTAGTACGAGGGAAAATCGTCAAGATTTTGATAGTACGCAGGTCAAATTGGCAATAAACTCGGACTAAAATGGAAATAAGCGTCAAGTGAGCTGGGACGGAGGGAGTATCTTTCAAATATAGAAAAGATCAATAGAGATAAAGGAGAGGAGTGAAAGACGGGATTATGATGCTCTGGGATCTTGAAGGGTTGGTTGATCCTTATCATTGAAAACCCCAAATCAATTTTTAAACCCCAAAATAGAGCTCCACTATGAGGTAGTAGATGAATGGGTAGGCTGAAACTGATCTTCTGATCTATGTTACTCCCTCTGTTTCAGAGTGAGCAGGCTGAAGACGGAGGCTAACCTGTGTTTCCCCCTTGCGTTACTTATATGTTGACGAAAATGTTACGAAATGTAACAAAGTTAGTCAAGTGAAGTCACGTAATTAATACTCCCTCCGGTCCAGCTCACTTGATACTTATTTCCATTTCAGACTATCCTAGCTCACTTGACACTTTCCAAAAAAACATATTTTTTATAATCACTCTACCCCACCACTCATTTTTTCTCTTCATTTTCCACCACTCAATTTATTCAATCAACACTACTATTTACCCCACTCATTCTCTCTCTTCATTTTCTACCACACATTTTCCTTATTTTATTCATTCTCCTTAATTATTGTGCCCACCTCATGGGTGTCAAGTGGGGTGAGATGGAGGGATTATTTATTATATGTTAACATACTTTTGGACGGAGTGAGCACATTTTGAAAACTAAAAAAGATTGGTGAGAATATTTTGAAAAATAGAAGTTCAATGAGAACATTTAGAGTTGCCTCATAGTTTAGCGAGAAAAATATGCTTTTTGCCATATTTATAAATGCCAGTATAAATGACTACCACTGATACGTATTAAAATGGCCAGTTTCAATGTTTATAAATGTCAATAAAAATAATTGGCACTTTGTAACATTGGTACTTGCAATTACTAAAAATACTGGTTTAATTATTTATAAATGCCAGTATGAATCGCTGCCACTTTGTAACATCATCACAGGTATTTACGATGCAGATACATGTTTGCTAGTTATTTACAAAAAATGTCACCGTCGGTTTTAAAATAAGTGTCCGTTATTTACAAAAATGTAACCGTCTCTTTTAGAAAACACATTTTTCGTATGCGTTAGGAATAATGTACTCCCTCCATCCCAGTTTAAAGTTCTTAGTTGCTTTATTCCATAAATGGAAAAGAATGAATAGTGCTTTGGAAAATCTTGTCCTAAAAAAGTTCATTTAATTACAAAAAAAAACATTACTTACCTAACTTTCTTGCACCCACTTGCTTTATAAATAGTGTTTTGGTCATTTATATCCTTCAATCTCTACTTTTGGTTGACTCATTTCCATTTGTTTTTGCATTGGTTTCTTAATAAGCGTGCATAGTCAAACTAAGAACCTTAAACCAAGACGGAGGGAGTATTTTTTATATGACCTACTCAAAATTTTTATGTGGTAATCTCTGAATAAGAGTTTTATTTTTTAAAATGACAAAAGATGATTAGTATTTTGGACAACTTTGTCCTTCTAATGCTTGTATATTTACAAAAAAAAAAAAAAAAAAAAACAACTATATTATCTGCTTTTAATTAGTTAAATTGTGAACAGTGTTTTTGGACATTATATTCTCAATTGACTTGAAATATGTACCCATTTTTTATTGTTTCTTTAATAAGCGTGCAAAATCAAATTATGACTTCTACTTTAAAGGAGAAGAAGTATATAATTAATTTAATTTTAATTATGAATGTAAAATCAAAGAGTAAGTCTTTGAAAAATAGTTTTTTATAACATTAAAATCATTTTTTATAATTGAACCAATTTTTGCTTGTAAATCACAGTTTTAAAGGCTTAAACCTCAATAAGAAAAACTTTTTTTTTTAATATTTCATGTTAAATTAAATTATCTTCATATAATTTAAAAATTAATAATGCATCATTAACAAATATTATAAGTGTTTTTTATGATTTTATGATGATAATTATATTTTAATTATAATAATTTAATCAAGTCAACCACTGAGTTTATATATTTGGATGGAGCGGCTGTTTTCAAAAGTAAGTCTTAGATCAAGTCCGACACTCTTTATCTAAGACCATGTGACCCCTTAGAGAAACTGTTTCGCTCATCATGTGAGCGAAATTGTGAGTGGACCGAAAACGAGTTAAATGTTTATTTTTTAATTTTGATTCACCCCAAATTACTTCATGTTAAATTGTTTTTAATTTTTTATTACCTACAAATAGAGCTCAATATTACATATGTTACACACACATAGTATGTTGCTATATGTATGTGGTATTTTAAGTTATTACTTTCATGCGTATAACATTTTGATATCAAAATTTACGTTTATTTATGAGTGTGTTTCCAAAAATACAGTATGTAATTACGGTAATACAACAAAAATGTAAAATAATTTTTATTTTTTATTTTCTTGTAACGTGGACTAAAAAAAACGAATTTGAACAATAATTTATACCATGAATCTTATAAATTAAAAATATTAGTTTTAAAATTTAATTTTATATTGATAATATTTTTGTGAACAGAAAAAAATCGCTCACCACTACAATATATCAGTTTTTGTGAGCGAAAATTCGCTCAAACACCAGATTTGCTCACTTATTGAGCGAAAAATTCGCTCACCATTATACATGCTCTAAGACCATGTGCAATGGTGAGCGAAAATCCGCTCACCAAGTGAAAATTGGTGAGGGAAAATTCACTCAAGTGTTGTAATGGTGAGAGAATTTTCACTCTTCGCTCAAACCCTTGAGTGAATTTTTTTCGCTCAACATGAAACCGTGAGCGCAACTGTGAGCGAAACTGTGAGTGAACCGAAAATGGGTTAAATTTTTATTTTTTTTATTTTGATTTACCCCAAATGACTTCATATGTTAAATATAAAAAATGTTTTTAATTTTTTATTACCTACAAGAGCTCAATATTGCATATGTTACACACACCTATGTTGTTTTTTTGAAAGTAAGTAATTCATTGATTAAGTTCAAAGAGTATAAAGTTGAAGATGACCATCCCCAAAGATCGGTGGTTCATCCCATATAGTAAGCACCACAATGAAAATTACATATACATAAGAAATGTAAGAAGAGGGATGACAAAAGATGGTGTTCGTGCAAAAAGTTACATTAGCATTCTCAATCTTCCACCTTGTACCTCTCGTAGCAATACCCTGGAACGTACAGATGCCTCTCCACTGCCACATATCGGAATTCACACAATCCCCCTCTGGAAAATATTTAGCGTTGAAAATACAATGATTTAAAGCCTCTGGGTTAGCAATAAATCGCTAACCAAACTTTCCAAGCCATGCTATCATCCTCCGCTTATAATTGCACAATGATTGTAGGAAAACATACGAAAAAAACAAATCTCCAACGATGGAGAGAATGCAAAGGCTCTTACAAAGGAGAGAATATAATAGATCAAACACCATTTAATACTGCTCTTCTTCACTTATTCAAAATTAAAATGAAAAAAACTTGAAAAAAAAAACAAATTAGAAAAACAACCAGATCTGGAAGTAGATTTAGAAAGAGAGATCTCTGTCTAAATCTAAATCAGGATTACAAAGAAGATTTAATCTGAAAAAACTTACAAATCAATGGGAGAAAATGGAAGAAATTGAGAGGGTTGGGAGAGAAGAGAGACGGCAGTTATGGCTCTCTATCGATGCACACACCTATGTTGTTATATGGTATGTTAAGTTATTATTTTCAAGTGTATAACATTTTGAATTTCAAAATTTACGTTTATTTATGAGTGTGTTGTTGGAACAATTTAATCCCTGAATGTCATACTCATTTCTGGAATAGATTTAAGAGAGAAGATGAAGGTGGAAGCGAACAATACCTGTTGAATCCATGATTGATGTTGTAGGGAGAAATAAGATGAAGAAGAAGATGTAGGGAAGAGGATCTTCTAAATGATGAGTGCCCTTTAATTCTCAAGATCTTCTAGACAATAATGAAGATAATTTAGGAGAAAAAGTAAAGAATGTAGTAGTCTTAAGGGTTGATGGAAAGCCCTATATATACAAGACAAAGAGGCACTTCATTTAGGGACCACACCCTTTCAACCTAAGTGATGTCAATTTACTATTTTGCCCATCATAAATAGATAAATTACATCGCAGGAATTCTACACATTATTATTATTAACTACACTTTATATTAACATTATAGTCATGATTTTATGTATGAAAATGCTAAATGACTTGTAATGCAAGTCATGTTCTAACAATCTCCCACTTGGGTTGCAAAACAAAGTCTTTCCTTTAAAATCATAAGTATAACATAAATGACAACCCTAATATGCACTTTGTTGTCACTTATAACAATCCCGTCCATTAGCTATACAAGTATAAGGACTAAAGGGGCAGTAATTGTAATTGATTCGCAACTAACCCACAATAATTACACATACAAATCCAACTAAATGACATAGATCAAAAGTGTAGATGTGTAGCATGGAACTTAATGAATATATACATATTCTTCCAACTAGTCCAACTTTAACCAAATGAGATCAAACTTTAATAATAATAAAACAATAAAATGAAGAAACAACATAAACTCCCACTATATTAAATGTTATCAAAAGTTGTTACACCCATATGAGCAACATGCTCGTGAAACACTAAAGGTGATAACGCCTTAGTAAACAGATCCGCTAACATAAAGTTTGTACCAATAAGTTGTATTTCTATTTGTTCATTTTGTACTCTTTCTCTTACAACAAGAAACTTAATATCTATATGCTTAGATTTTGATGAACTCTTGTTGTTGTTGGAGTACAAGACTGCAGCCCGATTGTCACAATATAGCTTAATAGGTCTTTCGACGCTATCGACAATTCACAGTCCCTCAACAAATTTACGCATCCATATAGCTTGATTGGACGCGTCGAAACAAGCAACAAACTCAGCTTCCATGGTAGAGGAAGTCACGAGTGTCTGCTTGGCACTTCTCCATGAAACTGCTCCACCGGCTAATGTGAAGACATATCCAGACATTGATTTACGGCTATCTTGGCATCCAGCAAAGTCGGAATCAGAATACCCAATGATCTCAAGATGATCCGACTTTGAAAATGTAAGCATGTAGTCCTTGGTGTTTTGTAAATACCGCATCACTCTTTTGGCTGCAACCCAATGTTCTCTCCCCGGATTGCTTTTGGTATCTACCAAGAATCCCAACAATATAGGCAAGGTCTGAACGAGTACAGACTTGTACATACATTAAGCTTCCTACTGCTGATGCATAAGGGATATTTTCCATATATTTGGTTTCAAAATTATTTTTAGGACATTGATTGAGACTGAATTTATCTCCTTTAGAAACAGGGGTGTCATGTGTTTTACAGTTTTGCATGTAAACCTTTGTAATACCTTTTCTATATAGGCCTTTTATGATAATCCTAATTAAAGTACCTCGTGAGCGATCACGGTGTATTTGGATTCCTAATACAAAAGATGCCTCACCAAGATCTTTCATTTCAAATTTGTTTGAAAGAAATTTCTTGGTTTCCTTAAGAAGGTTCATGTCATTACTAGCAAGTAAAATATCATCCACATATAAGACTAAAAATATAAATTTACTCCCACTGAACTTATGGTATATACAATCTTCACCAAGGTTCGTTTTAAAACCAAATGAAAGAATTACTTGATTAAATTTTTAAATACCATTGACGAGAAGCTTGCTTGAGCCCATAAATGGATTTCTTAAGTTTACAAACTAATTGATTAGTTTGTTCTAAATCATTCACCATTTCTGGTTTCTTCATATAGATGGTTTCCTCAATGTCTCCATTGAGAAAAGCTGTCTTTACATCCATTTGATAAAGCTCAAGATCATAATGTGCTACAAGTGCCATAATGATCCTAAAGGAGTTTTTAGAAGATACCAGAGAAAATGTTTTTTTGTAATCAATGCCTTCTTTTTGAGTAAAACCTTTGGCAACAAGACGAGCCTTATATCTTTCCACATTACCTTGTGAATCCCTTTTGGTTTTAAATATCCATTTACTACCAATAGGTTTCACATCTTTAGGTAATGGGACAAGATCCCAAACGTCATTGTCTTTCATAGATTTTAACTCTTCATTAATGGCATTGATCAGCTTATGAGAATTAAGACTATTAATGGTTTCATGGAAGGTGAGAGGCTCATCTTCCACTAAACCTAAGTGTCCTTCATTCTCGGCAAGATACACCTCATAATCATCTGAAATGGCACTTCTTCTTACTCTATTGGATCTCCTTAATGGCACCGGTTCTTCCTCATTTTGAGGTTGTTGAATTTCCTCATTATGATCAATATTTTCATGTTGTTCAATATTTATAAGGGAGTCATTATTTTGAATTGTATGTTCCTATTGAATTTGAGGTACAAGTACTTGATTTCCAATTGGAACTACTATGGCAAGAGGTATAGAAATGGATGCCCTCTTCCTCTTCAAATTGAAAATTATTCCTAATTTCCCCTCTAAATTCAACATCCTCAAGGAACCTAGCATTTCCCGTTTCAAAAAAGGTTATAGTTTTCGGGTTGTAAAATTTATAGCCCCTAGATCTCTCGGCATACCCCACAAAATAGCTACTAATAGTCTTAGCGTTCAGTTTGCCCTCATTAGGCCTATAAGACCTAGCTTCTGCTAGACAACCCTATACATGAATATGATTTAGGGACGGTTTCTTATTCGTCCATAATTCATAAGGGATTTTATTATTAGTAGTGTTGGTCCCTAAAGGGCAACAAGGGTGTGAAAATCGCTAGAGGGGGGGGGGGTGAATAGAGCTTTAAAATTATTTTCAAACCCTTTTACAATTCAATGGCAGATGCGCACAACTCTTATTTTGGCTAAGTATAGCGCGCGGTAAGAGTGTGAAATGAACAGCGGAAATTTAAAGCAGCTCTGCGCAGGGTATACTGCGCAGAGATAAAAACGCACGCGCTAAGTATGAGGCTAAAGAGTGGCGCAAAAAGGGATTCTAAGGCAAATGAGCAATAACAATTACAACATCAAAGTGTAGCAATCTGAAAGATCAAACAAAGCAGTTCATAAAAAGTTAAGCAGGAAATATGCAGTAAATATAATGAACACGCTATTTGGAGAGGTTCGATCGATGAAAGATCTACATCCTCTACCAAGATGGTTAGTCTTGGATTTCTAATGGAGATCTTATTATATGAGAGAGTATTACAAATTACAACATTTAAGCTCAATACTAACTCAAGATCTATTATCTATGAAGAACAAATCCTAGACTAAACTAGTGTATCTCAAGAAGTTAGATCAAAATGATCAAAGCTTCAAGAGGTGTGTGTGTGACAGAAATTTTGGGCTCTATGAATATGAAAGATGAAGAGCACCAAGAATTCTGGTGATATAGGCTTTGTGATATGAGCAGGAGTTTTGAAGGTTTGAAGATCTTGAAGGCTGTTCTAAAGAATCTGGAAATACTAAGCAGCAGTCTTCAGATCTTCATGGTTTTTCAGTGAAGCATGAAACTCGAGCTCTGAAGCATAGTGGCCAACAAGAGGGGCTTGATCAAAGGTGATCAAACAGCGGCCGATCAAGGGACAGATTAAAGGGCAGCTTGGAAATGAAGATGAGCAGGCTATTTATAGCTGAGAGCTTGAATATAGCCGTTGGAGCTCTGAGCTAGGACAATGAGCTGGCACAAGGTGATTGGCGCGCAACTGTCCTTTATAGCCGTTGGGGCTCTGATCAAAGATGATGACCTGGCACAATATGATTGGTGCGCAGGTGATTTTAGAGCCGTTGGAGACTGAGCATGAAGACCAAATTCAAATGTTTATTCTAGAAGGTTGACAGCTGTCTTCACTTGAGATATTTCTTTGAAGCGTGTCTCCACCAATGGTTTTGCTGAGTGTGCTTATTTTGTCGTTTGTGCACATCTCAGCATTTTAATAAGCGTGCATCTTCTAAGCGTTTTCCAAGCTTTCTAGAATGTGAGATTAGGAGATGAGGAACTTGACCAAGGTTGTGTCCGCGCACAAAGGCATGCGCATTGCCGGCGCGCATGGATTCAGCACATGAGCAGCATGCGCACCATGCTTGGTCACAAAGAGATCTCTTGAGAGTTTAGGAAGTAAGATCTTGAAAATTGAGCAGGGTCAAGGTCTGCACAAGATATCTATGCGCAGTGGCGACCTGCGCAGAGAACATTCTGCGTAGCGAAATGAATCCTTGCTTAGGTAATCTTCAATCTTTAAAGCTTCAAGTCCTATCATCTAAGCCTATACTATAAAAAGGACTTAGCTAAAAATTGAAGTTATAAACTTCTTTACATGAGGTCCTAAAGTCCATAAAAATACTTATAGGTGATGGTATCAATCAATTCTAACAAATGTAGGAGGGTTAAGTGATAAGCATACCCAACAATCTCCCCCTAAATGATTGATGCCATTACCTACTATAGCAAAGGCAATTCATTGTACTTGATAATAACATGTCCATAAAAATGTGAATGGTAAATCATGCCTCAAGTCAATGCACACACTAGCCAGTGCTATAGATTTCTAATCTATCCAAAAGATTAAAAACTTACAAGATAGAAAAGATAGAAATATCATTCAGAGCATACAAATAATGTGAGATGAAGTTTTAAGTATGCGTTTAAACTGAATGTTTAAACATCATGCGTAGAAACATGAGCAGTAAAGATTATGCGCATGAGTTTAAGTAGTAATGCATTCAATGTTCCACAAACGAATGGTTTGAATTGAACAAGGTTTTGTGAAAGCTTTATGATGCATTCTTCTCATTAAAACTTTGAAGGATTGACTGTTACAGAGTACAAGTTTTAAAGAGGAAAAACAAAAGAGGTGCGCACAAAAACAAAAGCGCACGAAATAAAAGCGCATGAAACATACTGCGCAACGAGAATCAAAAAGGTTCCAAAAATAACAAAATACTTACAAAGGAAATCTAATCTATGTTGATCCGTTGCAGGGCTTCGCGCATCTCATTCTGAAGACTGTTGAACTTGTTCATGAGTTCCACCTTTAAATTTTGAAATTTGTCCTGGAACTCAACAGCTTTACCAACATAAGTGTTCATTCCTCTGCGCATATCAGCATTGTCATCCACTAGCTCTCTGAACTTTGCTCTGCTGTCCGTCAGGATGGCAGTTTGCGTAGCTTCTAATCTTGTGTCGGTATGGAGGCGCTGAGTGTTGACGCTTGCTTGAATATCTAGCATTGCGTAGTCCAATTTGTCGTTGAACGCAGAAGAAAAATCTGTCATGGACTTAGCAATGCATCGACGCACTTCTTCAATATTATGCGCAGAGCCTCCTTGTTCAATCTTCTCCATCTGAGCATCCATCTGAGCTTGAAGATCATCAAATCCTTTAAGTAACCCATCTGCTAGGGTTTTCTTGAGCTTTTTCAGAATGTCCCTGAGTCCACCATCAAGCGCTCCAAAGGTGCACACATTTTTGAGTTGTGCGCTGACATTTTCGAGCTGGGCGCTGATGGTTCTCAGGGAGTCCAGGATAAGATGATCCAAAGTGATAGGAACTTTTTCTTGCGCAGGCTCAGATGGACTTGCCTTTGCCTCCGTCTTAGCACTCCGTCTTAGCGTGCTTTCCCTTGCCTTTGCTTCCTCCTTGGCAGCTTTCTCCCCCTTAATGGTATCAATCTCCAAACGCTGCATATCAAGACGATACAATAAAGCAGTTTGAGCAGTAAGGAGTTGATTTAGCTGCAGCTGCGTAGCGACTTGATTCGCTTGAATAGAATGCAAGCTTTGCACGATCTGGCGCAGCTCAGCTGAAGAGGAAGGAGGAGTTTCAGGGGCTGAAGATGGTTGAACTGGAGAAAGATCACTGCTGTCAGTGGCTGCGGAACTAGTGCGGCGCTTCTTCAATCCTTTAGCGCTGCTGCGCACCTTCTGCTTGAGACGAGAAGAGATATGTGCGATATCAGCACTGGGGATGGCTTCTTGAGAGGCTTTGTGCATTTGCTCCCCCTTAACTGCAGCATCTTCTGAATCACCACGAAAATCAGCCTTGCGCTTCATTGTGGTTGGCTTTGAGGGAGCAGGAGCTGGATGGTTGGTAGGATCTGCCTCTTTGAAAGAAATCCCTTTGGTGGATTGAACCAAAGGAATGTCCTTGAGCTTTTTGCCACTGGCGGAGCAATGCCCTTCCCCTTGCGATTATACGCTTCTTCTGCGGTCTCTTGCGCAGCATCAGTTGTAGATCTTCCTGCACTCATCTTGGACTTGGCCACAGGAATTGGGCCTATCCAGGGTTCCTTGTTGGGAGCGGCATCAGACAGCCAGATTTCATAGTAATCAGCGTTACCTATCTCACTGCGCAAATTCTGGAGGTGTACTCTGGAGTAGTACTTTGCGTCGCAAGACTGCTTCTTGATTGACTTTTCTTCAACATAGGTGGCCAGTTCACCATAAGTCAATAGGAGTTTGGTTAGCAGTCTGCAGTGAGTTCGGTATTTGGTCTTCCCTGCGTTCAGCTTCTTCTCATAGCTGGTCATTCCCTTCACAATCTCATTGAAGATAATCTGCGGCCAGTCGAGTTGATCTTCGTTGAAGATGGCTGCGCAGTATTCCCACTGCTTTGAGATGAAATGTCCATTATTTCCATTCTTGCAGTTGAGGGAATCTCCAATTAGGGTGCACAGGTGATACATCACCTCACCAAATTCCTTTCTGTTATACATTGGCCACTTCTTGTTGAGGGAAGGAATGCCAATGAGCTTCTGTGCAAGCGCATTTTGATGAGCCTCATCATAGTTGACTGAAGAACTATCAACATTTAAGTTTAGGAGGCTGCGAATGTGATTGGGGTGAACCACTACATCACTGCTCTGAACGGTGGCCATGATCATTTCTGTTGTCTTGCCTTCAAGTTGTGCAGGAACAACTCTTGCTGTCTTGAAGAATTCATCTAACAGCGCAGGCACTATGAAGGATTGCTCAAGAGTGAATAAAGGAAGAATGCCGGAGGAGCTGAGAAGATGAAGCAGATGACGACCAATCGCATCTAAAGAGAGATCTGCCTGAATAAGTTCCCAACCCAGAATGAAGTAAACGTGTCCCTGCGTAAAACAATAGATAGAATTAGACAACCTATTGCTTATGGAGCTGTGCGCATATGCAAGTAATGCAGATATACCTTGGCACAAGTTCCATGATAAAAAAAAAAAATTATGCGCAGAAAATAGGAAGAGGGTGCGCATAAAATAAGAATGCATACGCAGAGGGATCGTGCGCACAGAAAATAAATACTAGTAAAGAAGTGTGCGCAGAGAAATAGATACAACTATATGTGCAGAAAGCCATGCGCAGGAAACTATGCGCAGAACACAAATACTTGGGGATATAACAATAGACCAAATAAAATATTAAAAAAATAAGAACGAATATTTAAGAACATGAAGAACACCTAAGAACACCGAAAAACAAAAGTTGACAAAATTCAACAAAAAATACATCGAAATGACGGCATGAACAGGACGAAGTCAACCATGTAAAAAGTATGGTCAACGACATTAAAACAAACCCAGAAATTCAGAAAAAATGGTTCGTCTGCTAAGGAAGTTACGGAGCACAGAAATTGACGAAAACACATGTAACGACCATTGATCATGAAATAAACTACATGAAAGAATAGATCAGGCAAATACGAACACAACACAACGATCGATTTCAAAAATGATCAACAAATAAGGGAGAAATCGAAAAAGGGAGTCTTGAGACCTCTAAGAACAACAATGGCGGAAAAAAATAAGGAGTTATAGTGAAACATACCATGTCTTTGACGGTGGGATGCCTTGATTGTCGTTCTACTTCTTCTTCGTGAGAGTTCCCAGGATTGGAGTGCGAAGAAGAGTCGGAGATGATGATTTCTGGTTGAGTTTTGGTTTTCTTAGGCGCCATTGAAATGGTTTTGAGAGAAGAAAGGTTGAGGTTGAAGATAAAGAATAGGAAATGAGAGATGAGGGTTTAGAACAGAGGTTAGAAAGAGAGAATTTAGAGAGAAAATTTAAAGGGAAGAGAGAAGTAGAGAGAGAAATGGTTTAAGTAGGGAAGGATATGTTAGGCGCACGATAGCTACGAAATGTTTGAGAAAAAGTGCAGTGGCGCAGGATAGCGATACCACGTGTCACAAAAGGGAACGCGCGTGCGCAGGCCTATGCGCGCGTGTGCGTGAAGTTCTAAGCCGGTCACTGTCAAGTCAACTTCCTCATAAATGGTGAGTCAGTGAAAGGACGGGCGCACGTTAGCAGGGTGACGTGGCTGAATGGGGGATGCGCGTGCGCAGTCTTTGCGCGCGCGTGTGTCAGCGAAAAGAGGCTGACGGCTGTCGCATCACCTTCCTCATTAAATGGTGAGCAGACATTCGTGAGGTGCGCTGTAATTAATTGCAGTTTGCATTAAATGACAATGGGACATGCGCAGGGGTAAAAAGGTAATTTCCTAAGAAAATTCAAAAATAAAAGCGCGAGAAAAATTGAATTACACAAGTACCCTTGTGACTCAGCGTTGACTTTTCAGTCAAGGACCTATGTGCAAAATCTAATAAATAGAACACTTACCTGCGGTCCACGATGATTTGCGCATGGATAGTTATGAGCAGTACATTAATAGCGCAGAGATTCTATAAATCTCAGAACTGTTGTTTCATGCGTATACATTAGTTGCGCAAGGGTTGCGCAGGGCGCACGAAACTTAACCTATTTTGCACACTTATCAAGCAAATACATTAGTATCAATAAATCATATGGACAAGTTAGCTAAGATTAAGCATACCCATTTCTCCTTTCAAGAGATCACTTGTTAATTCTTGAGGAGATGATATTAGATGTTGATGAGCTTGGTAATAGTGCTTGGTAGGATTGAAAAACTGCTATGGTGGACATATTACCGCAGAGAATTGGATAATTCTCTTCATGAATCCCATAGTCCACAGGTTGTTGCTTCATCCATAAGATTTGGCAGCAGCAGCTTTCAGCAGCAATATATTCTGCTTCAGTAGTGGAGATGGACACAGCAGCTTGTCTCTTGCTTGCCCATGCTACAAGTCAATTTCCAAGGAAATGACAAGTTCCACTTGTGCTCTTCCTGTCAATTGTGCACGCTGCGTAGTCCGCATCTGAATAACCTACAAGTTTAAAGTTCGAATCTTTGGTGTACCAAAGTCCAAGGTTAACAGAGCTAAAAATATATCTAATACATTTTACAGCAGTTATGTGCGCTTCAGAAGAATTAGCGTGATTGTGCGCACAGATCCAGTCAACATAATATCTTGGCCAGCTAGCAGAAGATAAAGGAGAGTTAATCATACCTTGATATAGTCTGATCAACTTTACCTTTTAAGTCTATTAAATTTGTTGCTTGTGGCCATTGGAGTGTCGTATGCTTTAGCACTCAAGTCCAAACTTCTTGATTAAGTCCCTGGTGTACTTGACTTGATTAGCGAAGATGCTATCATTCAATTGCTTGATTTGAAGCCCGAGGAAGAATGTGAGTTCTCCCATCATGCATATTTCAAACTTGCTTTTCATTTGCTTTTCAAAGCGCTTACAAAGTAACTCATTAGTAGAACCAAATATAATATCATCAACATAAATTTGAACAAGTAAAGAATGATCATTATACTTAGCAATAAAAAGAGTTGTATTTATTTTACCTCGCTTGAAGCCTTTCTCTAGTAGGAATTTGGATAGCGTATCGTACCATGCTCTTGGAGCTTGCTTAAGTCCATACAAAGCTTTCTTGCTTTGATTCTGTGATACTTCCATTCTTATCCATCTTGTTTCCGAACACCCATTGAAACGCTAAATATTGGATGAGCTTTTCTTGCACTTCTTGCATAGCATCGATCCATATTGAGATGATAGGAATACGAAGATCAATGGGTATTTCATTTGCTTCAGCATCACGATCATCAAAGGTGATTTGTTGAAGTGGGGAAACATCATGCGCAGGAGGAGGTGTTTGCGTATCAGGAGTTGTAACTTCAGGCGCAGCATTTGTAGTATGCGCATGAGATGGACTGATTCTGAATCTGCTTGATCTATATCCTGCGCAGGAAGAGAATTACTGCGCACCTGTCTAAAAAGCTCAGCAGAGTCATCAGAATCATTGGGAGCCAAATGTGGCTCAAGGAGAGAATGCTTATCAAAAAGTAGCATGTACAGATACTAAAATAATTAGAGATTTATCTTATTAAGATCATGAAAAGCTTATAGAATGATTGGCATACCCAACGAGAATACCTTCATCTGCTTTGGCGTCGAATTTTACCTCAATAGCGTTTGCAGCCAAAGAACTTGAAGAAAGAAATGTTGGGCGCTTTCTCTTTCTCCATAGATCGTATGGAGTATAGATGTAGGCTTTGTTGATGAGGAATCTTATTCTGAGTAAAGCATGCACCGATGACAGCTTCTTCCCATAAATACATTTAGAAGTACTGCTTCTACTATCATTGTTTATCCATCCTCAAACAACAAGCGATTCTTTCCACAACGCCCTTTTGTTGCGGAACTCCAGCAGCAGAAAAATTGTGAAGAATACCATTTGTTGGTTCTTGTTGGTCTCACAATATTAAGCGACATCGTTGTTCAAAAAATTCTGTTCCATTGAAGTATCGAACTCTATTGATGTCTTCTATGTTTGGAGATTAAGAAGGAGAGCAGCCAGGATATCATAGAGATTACACAGGTTGGTCCAAACATATGAGGTGAAGCGGATGTAAGCGGTTTGACATTGGAGCAATCTTGCTGGAGGAAAACTGCTCAGGCTGCTTACTAAGCTGGCATGGTGCTTATACCATTGCTAGCTGCATTCACTTAGGTTCATTGCTACAAAACAAGGATTAGTAAATAGAAATTATAGCGGTAAGATCAATAAAAAATTGGTCTTACGAGTCCTTGTGAGCAAAGTTAGTCCAGAAACGCCATTCTTGATGAAACAGTGCGTTGAAGTGATATGGCATTCCAGACCTTTATCTCATAATTGTGATATGGAGAGCAGGTTGCTTGAGACTATCTTTTATGATTAGTCCAAATCCAATTATGTGCCCTTTGTTGTTGTTACCATATATTACTGAGTGATCTCTTCCTTCGTGCGCACCTTTAAGAGTGTTGACATCTCCAGTAGTGTCTAGAATCCACTGTCGATATCAACTGAGCTTGAGAGAGCACAGTGAAGTAGATCTTTCCTGCTTTGTTGAAACATTGGCTTGCGCTCTACAGCAGAGTTATCATTTAAGATCAGCAGGCACTTTAAGAGATTCCTTGCGCGGCTGCGGAGTTGGTGATGACGCAGCTTCTGACAGGTTGGCTTTGGCAGATAGGTGCTTGTCATTCTGTCTGCTTGGTGAAGGTATCCCGTTTCCACTAGAGTGAAGGGATCTTTCTTTGATTGTCTTTGGCATATGCTCAGGTTCCATTTCAGAAACAACTTTTGAATCATAATCAGCATTTGCCACTAAGCAGAGCAGTCTATCCTCAGAGTCAGCATTGTTGTCTTCAGTGTCAAGTCTCCGAGTCCTTAGCTCCTTCTCTGCGCAGTTCTCTTCATCAATCATTCTGCACTGCTTTGATGCTTTGTGCGCAGGGTTGCTTTTCCTTGTACTCAAATTTTGGAGGGCATTGAAGCGTAATGTCCTAGCTTTCTGCAGTAAACCAAGTCATCTTTCTTTGAGTCTCTATGAGAGAGAATAGGAGGTTTGCTTAAGGATCCACCAAGTTTGGAGAACTTTCTGAATTTTATATGAGGTATGAGCAGGCGCATGAATATGTGAAAAGTTAGCCATTGCCCTAGATTTTTGAAGCCATCTTGAATCGGCACCCAAGCTGTTAAGCTTGAAAAACAAAACAAGTTTTATGAAGGCGTTTGCTCTGATACCACTTGTTGGTCCCAAAGGGGCAACAAGGGTATGAAAAATGCTAAAGGGGGGGGGAGTGAATAGCGTTTTAAAATTCTTTTCAAACCCTTTTGCAAATCGATGGCAGATGTGCACAACTCTTATTTTGGCTAAGTATAGCGCGAGGTAAGAGTGTAAAATGCACAGCGGAAATTTAAAGCAGTTCTGCGCAGGGTATACTGCGCAGAGATAAAAACGCACGCGCTAAGTATGAGGCTAAAGAGGGGCGCAAAAAGGGATTCTAAGGTAAATGAGCAATAACAATTACAACATCAAAGTGTAGCAATCTGAAAGATCAAACAAAGCAGTTCATAAAAAGTTAAGCAGGAAATATGCAATAAGTAATGAACACGCTATTTGGAGAGGTTCGATCGATGAAAGATCTACATCCTCTACCAAGATGGTTAGTCTTGGATTTCTAATGGAGATCTTATTATATGAGAGAGTATTACAAATTACAACATTTGAGCTCAATACTAACTCAAGATCTATTATCTATGAAGAACAAATCCTAGACTAAACCAGTGTATCTCAAGAAGTTAGATCAAAATGATCAAAGCTTCAAGAGGTGTGTGTGTGACAGAAATTCTGGGCTCTATGAATATGAAAGATGAAGAGCACCAATAATTCTGGTGATATAGGCTTTGTGATATGAGCAGGAGTTTTGAAGGTTTGAAGATCTTGAAGGCTGTTCTAAAGAATCTGGAAATACTAAGCAGCAGTCTTCAGATCTTCATGGTTTTTCAGTGAAGCATGAAACTCGAGCTCTGAAGCATAGTGGCCAATAAGAGGGGCTTGATCAAAGGTGATCAAACAGCGGCCGATCAAGGGGCAGCTTGGAAATGAAGATGAGCAGGCTATTTATAGCTGAGAGCTTGAATATAGCCGTTGGAGCTCTGAGCTAGGACAATGAGCTGGCACAAGGTGATTGGCGCGCAGCTGTCCTTTATAGCTGTTGGGGCTCTGATCAATGATGATGACCTGGCACAATATGATTGGTGCGCAGGTGATTTTAGAGCCGTTGGAGACTGAGCATGAAGACCAAATTCAAATGCTTCTTCTAGAAGGTTGACAGCTGTCTTCACTTGAGATATTTCTTTGAAGCGTGTCTCCACCAATGGTTTTGCTGAGTGTGATTATTTTGTCGTTTGTGCACACCTCAACATTTTAATAAGCGTGCATCTTCTAAGCGTTTTCCAAGCTTTCTAGAATGTGAGATCAGGAGACGAGGAACTTGACCAAGGTTGTGTCTGCGCACAAAGGCATGCGCATTGCCGGCGCGCATGGATTTAGCGCATGAGCAGCATGCGCACCATGCTTGGTCACAGAGATCTCTTGAGAGTTTAGGAAGTAAGATCTTGAAAATTGAGCAGGGTCAAGGGCTGTGCAAGATATCTATGCGCAGTGGCGACCTGCGCAGAGAACATTCTGCGTAGCGAAATGAATCCTTGCTTAGGTAATCTTCGATCTTTAAAGCTTCAAGTCCTATCATCTAAGCCTATACTATAAAAAGGACTTAGCTAAAAATTGAAGTTATAAACTTCTTTACATGAGGTCCTAAAGTCCGTAAAAATACTTATAGGTGATGGTATCAATCAATTCTAACAAATGTAGGAGGGTTAAGTGATAAGCATACCCAACAGGAGCTTCTAAGGGTCCTTATAATATTGTCACTTCATCTGTTTTGATTGGCAAGATCCAATGTCGTTTGGATGTGCCAAGTCTAAAGTTTTGTTAGTTGTTTGTTGGGGAGATGTTGAGTGCACATCTGGTGTCCAGTGGGATACATGCATGCAAGATTTTTGGTTGTCCGGATGACAAATCTGGTGTCTTTGACGGAATTGAGACTGAGGCAAACGTGGAAAAAATATGTTCTGGTACGAAGGATGTGGCTCAAGGTGGAGTTATGTCAGTGTTTCGTAAATCTAAGTTATTAATTTGAGAGATTCAAGGTCAAGGTGGAGATTGTTAAGGGATAATGCCTTTGAAGTTGGTACTCCAACTTAGAGAATTATACAACAACGAGTTCGTAATTTTGAAACAGAAGAAATTGAGCAAGGCCACAAGCTGAGGCAGCAAAATGATGGATATGCGCAGATGTTGAAGCCTTAGCACGTGGAGCTCACAAGCTTTGGGAAGATTGGGTCACAAAGTGGACTTCGAGCCTATTTTCAATGTTGACTAAGGAGTGAAGTCCTAATGGAATTGGCTAGTTTTGTTTGGCTGTTTTGTAGCAACCAACAATGGGAGATTGTATATTTATGCCCCTGAACTATTGGGTTACATGCAAATGTGCCCCTAAACGGCTTAATTAGGGTTTTTGCCCCAAAAGTATCTACTTGAAACCGCGGACATACCCTTCTGTTAGTTTTCCGTCAAATATTTAACGAAATTACTTACTTGGCGGCCCATTTGGACTTTTCGCACATACACGTGGAAGCAAATGCACATATGACATTGCTAATGTAGGATGCAAGAGGTATATATGCACGAAAGTCATAGCTTAGGGACATATTTGCATGAGAAAACTGCAAAAAAAAAAATGTTTAATAAAATTACTTTTCATAACAGATAATTATACTTTTTTTATTAAAAAATAAGATTTATCTAAATATATTATTCTTACTAATAAATAAATAATTAAAACTTATGAAGTTTTCAATAATTTTTTTCTTATACATTAATTTAAAACATTTAACGTTAATAAAAATAATAATAATTTTATAGTTATATTATTAGTATATTTTGTGCGAAATGTGATAAATATTTTTTTTATATATAAGTAATATTAATTAAGAAGTTTAAAAAAGTGTCATAATATTTGACAATCAAAACTTTTAATAGGGTCATCTATGTGTGTAGACACCCCATTTTGGACGTTCATTTATGATCACACTACTTCTGTGTCTCGCCTTTGATTTGGGTCGAAACTCGTTAAGTTGGACATGTTTCGTTAAGTTTCTGACCGACTCCGTTAGTTAGGGGCCAAAATGAACATTAAAACTACTGTAGAGGGCAAATAGTAAATTCCAGCACTGAGATGCCTCGTACGAGACATTGATATCTCGTACGAGACATCCCCCTTGACAGTCGGGTTTTTTGTCAGTTTCCTTGTTGATCTTAACCCCTTTTCTTGGCAAACACTTAAGCAATCCGGGAAAACCTAATGGGCGATCCTAGAGTCCAAATATACCTCTGTGGGAATCAAGTCTTGGATTCCCATCACAACTTACCTTCTTGGCCAAAACCCTAGGTCTAAAACTCCTATAAATATAAAGGTTCTTAAACCGAAAAAGGGCTAGAATCCTCATTCACCCAAAAACCACTCCAAATCTGATCAAAGTGGTCCCCATAATCAGTCCTTCTTCCTCACCCACGAAATTTAAGCCTCCGCAATACCACTCAAGCCAAGTTTATTGGAGATTCAAGGCCTTTAGTCAAGCCCATCCATAGGATTCTTGAAGAACGCTTAGGTAAAACTCTTTGTTTTTCTATCTTCTCATCTCCTTCTTTGTCTTTGAAGTAGTGTGATTCCATTAAAGGATCATCCTAGAGCCTCTCCAATCCATGGAGATGGTCTCGAAGCACATGATCCGACATCCCAAATAAATAAGCAATTATTTATTTGTTTGTTTTCTCTTTTACATATATTTTGCATGATTTTGAAACAATGATGATGATTTCTTAGCAAGACCAATCCTAGATTGGGTGAATTGGGTGCTCCTTGACCTTCCCAATTCATAACTTAACCCCCGAATCCAGATATCTCGGTCCGTGTTCTGACAACAACATGGTGGCGACTCTCAAACAATCATAAAGGGTAAATCGAAGGACGAAAAGGTACCTTGAAGTCAAACAAAACACACAAAAAACCCGCGCGCAAACAGTGGCGACTCTGCTGGGGACTAGCACAGTAAGTGGGTTAGACTTGCGTCGAAAGAAATCATCGTTGTTCCAAAATTCTGCATTCTGTACTGTAATTTGTTCCCCAACTGAGATGCCTCGTACGAGGGATCCCTTGTCTCGTACGAGACATCTCAGCTCTGCCCAGCTGATCTGACTCTCTGGTTTGAAAAAGGATTTTCGTTCAGTTCAAACACGTATACAGGGTTTCAGATCTGCTCCCCCCTCTGTTTCTGAGTCTTAGGACCTTCCTAAAGACAAAGAAACTACCCATATATTATAAGGCTAACCTTTGTTTTGCAGGAGTACTTGCTAAATGTTTCATTCTCTGCATTGCTTATGTTTGCCTTATGTGTGAACTACGACGGCCTGAGTTCCTCCACAAGAGGGAAATGTAGGCAGCCACTTGGCCCGGCCATTGCATGTTTTCATTTTTACTTAAAAAAAACTCTCTATTTTATCTTTGACACCTAGATCTTGACTCTCACACACATGCACACATGTAGAATAATTGAACTACATACTCTATAAACCCGGGTCCCAATCGGAGGACGTATGTCGGTCAGCACCCCCATTCTAACGAATGGCCCTCGCCGGTCTCTCCAAAGATGGTGTACCCACTCCGTGACACGCTCCTAGACTGTGTTCATGGGGAGCCTTAGCCGTAAGCCTTGAATCAACCTCATGCATACATACTAGCTAGTAAGACACTCCTCGAGACCGGTTAGTTCGATTCTTAGGGTTGTTTTAATCTTTGCCCAAGATAACGCATCTTTACAATCTATAATCCTCCCTTGTGAATATGACAAATGTCCCTTCCGTAAAATGTTGAACAAAGGATTTTAAAAGAATGGAGAACCTCCCTACGGGAATCCGAGCTTGTGTTTTCCTACTTTCACTATTCTGTGCGGGATTGTGGATGCCATTTTGGCTTAGTTTCGACCGCACCGTTCAACATGTCCCTCTCGGTTGTCCCTTAAAATTCACAAGGTTTGATTGCATTAATGCGTTGTTTAACAAAGTGCAAAATAACTACGGAATCACTTAGGTTTGGTTAATTGAATGGTGGATTCCGATGAGAATATGGGACCCTTGCCCGAATTGTCCGTTTGGGAGAGTGCAATACAGGTGAAAAACAAGGGGCTCATATTCTAGGGTGACAGAATCCACTGTTCCAGGACGAACTAGAGTAGTAACCTCTCAAAATGGATTAAATTCCTTCCGATCAATAGGATTAAAATCTGCAAATCTGTCTGTCTGGTTAGATGCCTCGTACGAGACATCCATAGTCTCGTACGAGACATCTCTCCTTTTCTGTGAGTCTGCCGTGTTGGTCAACCCTGTTTCATAAAAGCCGACTTATTGGGGCCCCAGACTGGATTTGACACAGTTTCTGCACTCTAGGTCCGTCTGATCAGCAAGGTAGCTCCACACTCCCAACACAATGTCAAGCGCCAAGTTTACTCAAGAACTCAACGACCTCAAAGCTCGACTAGAGGGGCAAGTGGGTCAATTCTCTGAATTATACACTACGGTCCTGTACGCCCGCTTTAAGAGGGAGATAGAAGAAGAATTCATGACCCGACTATGAACACAAAAGGAATTCTTTGACAGAGAGATCAAATTTCTCCAAAATCAGTTACTAGCCCGAGAAGAGTAGGTCAATGCACTTCGAAAGGGTTTGCTCATGCAAGAGGGATACTATGAAAAGAAGGTCGACACGCTCCAAGCCTGTCTACAAGCCCAAAGAGAATGTTACAAAATGGAAGTTGAATCCAAAGCTAAAGGAAGGCAAAGGACCTATAGCAAGCTAGAAGGTGTCACCCAAAGTCAAATGTTCGACACCCTTGTAGAAGCCGGTAAGGTCGCACCAAGGAAGCCTCCTTCTACTCCAAGGGAACTCCCCCCGAATCATGCCCATCATCTCTACTGCAAGTTCCACCAGTTCAGTGGTCATGACACCAATACTTGCAACCACCTCAAAGATGTGATCCAAGATCTCATAGACTCTAAGCAGCTAGGGGTTCCTAATGTAGTGACAAACCCTCTCCCAACTGCGGGAGGAGGGATCAATGTAATAGAGATAGCTAGTGAGGAAGAGGAGACTACTCGCCTAGTCCCAAATATGGGCGATAGCACTCCAACGTTTAATAATGAAGTTTCTTTCGGTTACATGTTGTCTCATAATCAAGTACTACGTATGGAAAATAACAACTTTGTGCGCGAGGGGGAAAACTTGCCATACTTCATGTTCCCTGAACCATGGATCGACCATAGGGGGAAGCGCCAACCTGGCTTCAAAATCTTCGGTGACTGTGATCCATACTCGCTTGAAACAGAACCAATGCAATTCTCGTGGCTACCTCGTGAATTAGGGGGTACCAAGGCCGAAGCATTCAGTGAGTGGGACTTTGGGTTGGGGAAGACCTACTGCGCCAATTTCTCAACCTTTTCAAACTAGAGGACACTCAGATTAATTCAATAGACAAGGGGGACGCTCCGAACCAAGACTACACCAAGCTCATCAAGAAGAGCGACGAGCCTATCCAGAATTGGTACACAATTGGGGGACCCATAGCAAGTGAAGACTTCCTGATCAAGGAATTAGGATGTACTCCCCATCCCCATAGAGAAAGAAAATTTATAACTCTTACCCTAGAGTCAGATACCATTACCGATGAGCTCACCCAAGAGGACTTGGATGCCATCGCGGAGCATGTATTCCCTTACTTTCTTAATGAAAAAATAGATCTTTCTGAGTATCCCGAGATTGCTAGCGTCCTAAATGATAAATTAACTAATAACTCTAACAAATTAGATAATAATGAGTCATATGACGAGATAGATCAAGAAAACGAACAAATCTTAAAAGAAATTAATAAGCAAGTAGTTCTTCGTGGCGGAAATGGTCCTATTGATGCCGAAGAAATGCAAACAGTTAATCTGGGGACGGACGATGATCCGAAAGAGACCAAGATTGGCAGTTTCTTCAAAGGGGAAGACCGACAAGCCCTCATAGCGCTTCTCCGAGAATTCGTAGATGTGTTCGCTTGGTCCTACAAAGATATGCCGGGGCTAGCCAATTCGATTGTTGAGCACAAGATACCGCTGCTTCCCGATTCAAAGCCAGTCAAGCAGAAACTCCGCATAAATAAGCCAGAGTTGTCAGTACAAGTTAAACAAGAGATAGAAAAACTCCTGAGTATTGGGTTCATCAAAGTGATAGAGTATCCAACCTAGTTGGCTAATACTGTGCAGGTTTCCAAGGCAAATGGAAAATTCTGTGTCTGCGTTGATTTCCGTGATCTCAACAGAGCATCTCCGAAAGACGATTTTCCTCTTCCCAACATAGACATGCTCGTTGACAATACCATGAAATACGAAGTCCGCTCATTTGTAGACGGATTTTACGGTTACAACCAGATCCTCATGGCCGAGGAGGACCAATACAAAACAGCGTTCACCACACCTTGGGGGACGGTTTGTTATACAGTCATGCCATTCGGACTCAAAAATGCCGGAGCCACTTACCAGAGAGCTGTAACTGCGTTGTTCCATGACATGATACATAAAGAGATGGAGGTGTACGTTGATGATATGATCATACACTCTAAAGGCTCCGATGGGCAGCACTTCATCGACCTCAGAAAGTTCTTTGAGAGCTTGAGACACCACAAGATGAGACTTAATCCGGCCAAGTGCATATTTGGAGTAGTGAAAGGAAAGGTCCTTGGGTACATGGTCACTGAGCGTGGTATAGAAGCAGACCCCGCTAAGATCAAAGCCATCATTGACATGCCTCCACCTAAGACGCAAAGAGAAGTCAAGGGATTCATGGGTCGCCTTCAGTACATTAGTCGTTTCATTAATCAACTCACGATGATATGCGAGCCCATTTTTAAGCTCCTCAAGAAGAATGAATCCCTAGAATGGACCGAAGAGTGCCAAGAAGCCTTTGAAAAGGTTAAGGAGTACTTAGTGAATCCGCCAGTGTTGGCTCCACCGCATAAGGAGAAACCGTTGACCTTGTACCTCACAGTCAATGATACTGCATTAGGGGCTATGCTAGCATAAGAGTAACCCGATTCGAAAAAAGAGAATGCCGCGTACTTTGTCAGCCGTCGCTTCCAAGGGGCCGAATTAAATTACTCTGCATTAGAAAAGTCGTGTGCTGCACTGGTATAGGTAGCTGAGAGACTAAAGCCGTACATGGAGGCGTTTCATGTACAACTAATCGCAAGAATGGACCCAATGAAGTACATCTTCGAGAAGTCACATGTCTCCTCTAGGATAGCCAAATGGTACTTTATGCTCGCGGGGTACGATATCACTTACATCACACAGAAATCCGTGAGAGGAAGAGTCTTCGTGGATCATTTAGCCGAATTTCCATGCGATGAAGCGAAGGGGGAAGACCCGCGATTCCCTGATGAGGACATCATGACAATAGCAGAAAATAAATGGCAATTATTTTTCGATGGCGCAGCCAATAAACAGGGATATGGCATTGGCATGTTACTAGTAGATCCCTCAGATTTCTACACTCCACTCGCAATCCGCCTTAACTTTGAGGCCACTAACAATATTTCCAAGTACGAAGCTTGCATAGCGGGGCTTGAAGCAGCCTTAGAAAATATTGCCGAGTATGAAGCTTGCATAGCGGGGCTTGAAGCAGCCTTAGAAAGAAATATGACCGAACTAGAAGTGTACGGAGATTCACAACTTATAATCTATCAGTCACTCAAGAAGTGGAAGGTACAAGATCCTACACTCCAGAAATATAACGACCATCTCCAAGACTTGGTCAAACAGTTCAAAGAGGTCACTTTCTACTACCTTCCTAGAGATAAGAACCGCTTAGCAGACTCGATAGCCATGCTAGCATCACTTGTGGAGATTCCCAAATGGACTGAGGTTAAAACCTTCAAAGTCGCGAGGCGAACGACTCCTGCCTATTACTCAATCATATACCTGCACGACTGTAAAGAAGAGCGTGACCCTATTTCCGTAAATACCCTGGACGATAAACCTTAGTATTATGATGTATGGAGTTTCCTCCTAGACGGAACATTCCCATGAGACGCATTACCTAAAGCAAAGATAGCCCTCAAACGGTTTGCCGCCCAATTCGTTATCATAGGTGATCGCCTCTACAAGAAACACCACAAGCAGTGTCTACTCTGCGCCGACGAGCACGAAGCCGTAGAATTCATGGACCAAGTCCATCAAGGAGTCTATGGAACCCACATGAATGGAAATATGCTAGCAAAGAAAGTCATCCGACTAGGGTACTACAGGGCCACAATGGAAGCCGACTGCACCGACATGGTTAAGAAATGCCACAAGTGCCAAATACATGCCAACTTGCAACACGTACCACCGTCCGTGTTATACCCCATGACATCCCCTTGGCCATTTTCTACATGGGGAATAGACGTCATTGGTAAAGTATTACCAACAGGCCATAATGGGCACTCATTTGTGTTAGTTGCCATTGATTACTTCACTAAGTGGATCGAGGCTCAATCCTACAAGGTCTTAAATGCCAGAAAGGTGGCTGAGTTCATTAAGACCAACATCATATGCCGATATGGGGTACCTCATGAGATGATATCTGACAATGGCTCACACTTTGAGAAAGAATGCGACAAACTACTTGCAGAGTACAAGATAGAGAGACATCAGTCGTCACCGTACCGACCACAAACCAATGGAGCAGTCGAAGCTGCTAACAAGACCATTGAGATCATCATTAGGAAAATGGCTAAGACTGGTAGAGACTGGCCCGATAAGCTACCTTTTGCACTCTGGTGCTACCGTACTTCGATCCGTACCGCCACCAGTGAGACTCCCTATGCCTTAACTTATGAGATGGAAGCAGTGCTACCAATTGAATTAGAAGTACCATCACTAAGGGTTCTCTTAGAAAACCAAGTGAATGAAGTCACATGGTTGGACAGATGTTATGAACAACTAGCCCTGCTAGATGAACGATGACTTCGAGCCGCCGAGCATATCCAAGCATATCAACGGAGAATGGACCGAGCATTCAATAAGAAAGTCAAGTCCAGAAACATCAAAGAATGGGACCATGTCCTACATGAATATCATCCTGGGCCATTCAATCCTATGGGAAACTGGAGACCAAGATGGATAGGCCCTTACATAATCAAGAAGGTATTCTTCGGAGGAGCGGTACAACTCGCAGACCTAGATAGAGATTAACTACCGAAGCCCGTCAACATGGACAAGCTGAATAAGTACTACTCATAGCTCCGTCCCCTATTTCAAAAAAAGGGGCTTGCTAGGTTGAAAATCCGCAAGGGCGGCCTAGGCAAAAATTAGAGCAGAGAGCACGAGAAAAGAAGCCCGCTAGATTGAAAACCTGAAAGGGCAGTCTAGGCAAAAATCAGGGTGTGCATAAAAAAAATATATATATAGGGGACAGTCTCGGAAGAGACACCCATGTCTCGTGCGAGACATGTCAGTCAGCAGACATAATTTTCTCTTTCTTAAACAAGAACTACGATGACCTAAGCTCCTTATTTAATTGATGTAAAAGGAGAACGTAGGTAGCCTTTTGGTCCGGTCTATTCAATAAATAAAATCAAAATCTTGTCTTCTTATTAATTGAATGCATTTCAAGAAAGTAATAAGAAAATTTCTATCATGAATACCAACTTGCAAAAGAAAAATAAATAAAATACTAAAAATTTAAACATTGGTCTATCTATGGCAATATCTCGATACTCCTAAGGATCTATTTCTTCCTTAACTTAGTAGGGGCTTGACCACGATCCGCCTTGTCATTCCTCTTCCTCTTGTGCAAAGGTATCTCAAAACCGGGAGGAACATCCAGTCAATTGGACACCGAGGGAGTCAGTCTCGCGAACACATGAGGCCTATCCAAAGCTTGAAATTTACTGGGAAACCCGCTTGCTCTCTTCTCGTAAAAGTCACTATCCAAAAAATCTTGAATGGCGTCTACTCTGACATTAGAAAGATCCTCTTTAGCTTCTTTCTCCCTCAAATTCAAGCTAGGCTCGAATTGGTCCCCCAATAGAGAGCGGTGAATCTCATCAATACCATCGACACTGGGACGGAGTTCTTTCAGAAACCAATCCAAATATTTGTCAGACAAATAGATGCTCCCTCCATCATGATGAAGATTGGTCCAATGATCCATAGTGGTTCCTTGCCCCCAAGCGCGTGACAAGCTCATAGAGAACTCTGAGTCCATGAAAGAAATGTTCTGAGGTCGTCCCCCTAACACGAAAGTGTCCTGCTGTTGACCGAATTGCCGCATTACCCTCCGAGCAAAATAGAAAGAGGAATCCCTCAAACCCAGAAGGACGACCATCTCCTACCCAATGGTATTAGCTACGAACCTCCTCACCTTCCAAAAGGATGGGCACCAAGCAATATCATCTGTCTCTGCTTTAGAAAAAAGATGGGCCCACTCCTCAATGCTGAGACCCTTCACCAACAGTCGCCGCTTATGGAAAGTATAAGGAGAATACTCGATCGGAGAGTCCAACAACTTGAAATGTTCTCTGAGCCAAATGGTTAACAATAATGGACTTCCCCGAGTCATAGAGACGGTTTGGTGTAGCTCATCAAGGCCATGAAGGGTCTCCCCGAAGATGAGAGGAATTATGTTGAAGGCCCGTCCTCTAGCTTGCAGAACGATGTCCACGAGCTCCGTGTTCGCCATGCCACACTTGCTCATGAAAAGCACGCTTCGAAATAAGCACAATGCCAAGAGACAGCACTGAGAATCCACACCATGACCACGAGTCACCCGACCCTTAAATCTCATAGGCAAAGAGTGGAGATCGATATAGCGGTTGTGAATGTAACTCTGCGCCTTAAGAAGGCCTATACTCAATAGATCCCTGAGAGACTCCGCCGGTACCTTGTCATACTTGGGCACCGCAATCACCCCTGTCAATGGCATATCCAAGATAGCCGCCATCTCCTCCATAGTAGGGACCATCTCATTAAGTAAAAAGTTAAAAAGATGAGTCGAGGGATCCCAAAAGCGTGTAACTCCCTTTAGAAGGTCCCATTCCGGTTTTAGATTCTTCAAGGTGAAAAGAATCTTGAAACCTAACATCTCCATGAATCTCTCTTGGCGAGGTTTATTGAATGAACGAAAGAACGTTGCTAAGTCATTCTTGTAGCGTTCCACTAACTCTAAGTCCAAGGAGAACTCATCAACAATTATTGATGAAGGGACGGACTTACTTAGGGCCATTGGGAGCAAAAGTTTGAGAATTTTACTCCAAAAGAGAGGTTCCCAGAACTGATTTAAGGCTGCATGGTATTCTAGGACGGACTAAAGGTGTTTATATACAAGTTTGGATACCAAATCCTCGAGGAAAAAGGAGAAACAGCAACAGACTAACAGGATGGCTTGTACGAGGCATCGATGTCACGTATGAGGCATCTCTTGGTTCAGAACAGTAATAACTCTGCTCAAATCCCAGGTTGCCCGGCAAGTCAAAACATGTCTCAATCACCCCAGAAACTCACCCGAAACAGTTCATACATCACATACAAATGGCCCAACGCGAATCCATCTCATAAAATTACCCCTCGGTTGACCAACCAGATATGAGTCAATCCATTTACACAGTCATAAATAAAACTAAAATTAACTAATGTATTGTGTGTTAGAGTTAGGAAATAACTATTGCATAGGTACAAACCAAAGAAAGGAAAAACTGTCTTCGCCTACGCCGAGGCAATAAATCATCAACAAAAAGAGGGAATGGGTCACCCTATCTACTCGGCATTAAAAGAAAAGAGACATCGCCATTGCCACGTGATCATTCGTCAGTTCGAGGTCTCTTCCCGCAAGAAGCCGACTCTGCTGTCTGACGAGCCAATCGGCCTAAGAGTTCTGCGGTCTCTCTCTTCACCCTCTTGGCATATGCTATGAACTAGGCAAGCCGTCCGGCAACCTCTCTATACTAAGCAATGGGCACCTATTGAGAAGAAACAAATAGAGATGTCAAAGTATTCAGAAAAATGATGAACTGAGATACGAAATGATAGAATGATGGAAATGACGGAAGAAGGGTCATAAATCATACCATGGTTGCGTCAGCAGGAGGTACGAGTCCCTCAGGCACATCTTACTGGGCGGGAAGGTCCTCGGTTCTCTCTACTCCCTCAGTCATGCTATAGGTAAAAGAAGCTCCTCCAAGCTGTGGACAGAAAGGGACGTGGACAACTCCCTGTGCATGAGCCTGATCACCTTCTATAATCAACCGGGGCATAAGGCGAGCGAGAAAGTCCTGATAATCAGCCTCCAAGGACATATGGTCAAAAGCATTCTGAACAATAATGAGATCCCCTCTCTCCTCCTCCGCGATGGCATAAGGGTTAAGCATATGAGCCGGCGGGCCCAAGGGGACAATGACATCGAGTCTGCCACCACCCTACTGGAGAGAGAATCTCTCTCCTAAATAGAAGCATCCCCCACCAAGGACAATCATCAGTAGCCTCATACCGGCAAACCCGTAGGCATGATCAATGCCCAGACTCCGCCAAGGGAAGAAAGCGACAGCGGACTCAGGGACGGCCTCCCACATGTCGAAATAGAGCCGCATACGCTCCACCATCATATCAGCCCCCTTGGCCTGCTCATCACGGGTATCCCTGTTACTCCGGCGCCATCTCAGAATATCTGGGAGCATAACAGTATTTTCTCGAAGGTTAAAAGTGAAGAGACCGAACATGGCGTAACCCCAGGCCTGCAAAATGGGAGAAACATAAAAGATGTCAATATACAAATAGCTCAGATAAAAAATGCTATCAAAGTAAACTGGGGCTGAAATAAAGGAGGAATACAGAAGAAGATGAGTATTATACCTCCCAGGCATGACTGTAGCCGCCTAAGCCAGCGTTCGCACGATCCCGCGAACTCTCATCCATAGCCACATAGCAGTGGGCCAAGCCTGCCAATCCCCAACAGGCATCAGTCACATTCTGCATATCCCTCAGGTAGCTCAACAAAGTAAACAAGGCGGTCGACGCATGATTGGAAAATAGCGTCTCAAAAAAGGTCCACCACAGAAAGCCGCAGACTGCTGCGATACAGGTGTCAGTAAGGTGCATCTTGTAGACACCCCGCCTTGGACCGCTCACCCCGATTGCACATTTGATTTTGTGTTTCTCCCCATTTTAAGTGTTTCTCGTTAGTTTATGTCACTTCCGTTAAGTTCCTGACTGACTTCGTTAAGTCCAGGGACTAAACTGAATGACAGGGCTGACTTTCTAGTCCATTCTGTCAAAATTGCCTTCTCTGAGTCGCGCGCCTCCGACAGGAGGATCCAGGCGCGCGCGCCTCCCGCCCCCAAAGCAGGAAGCGCGCGCCTCTGGGCGCCAGTTACAGATTTCTGGCCAGGATTCCCTCCCTTGCTCAATTTACAAGATTTTGCCCGGGAAGGATTTCTTGGTGACTGAGTTTTGGCACCAAAAACACCCCTCTTTCACCTATAAAAATCTCTCTTTACCTCCATTTTTAAGGATCGAAGACTTAGACCGAAAATTGAACTTACAAAAACTATACCAAAATCACTTTCTAAAGGTTCTCCAAGGATTTCATCAAGAAATATTTGAAGGTCTTCAAATTGTAGGTAAAAGTCCATCTTTTCCTTCTTTTTCTACTTCATCTCCTCTCTCTTTTTACTTTAATCAAATGTGCAATCACCCAAATCATTTTGGGACATGACTCTAATGATCACCTCATCTCATCGAGGTTGGTAAGGAGTCATCTCCTACATTCCAAATCCTATTTTAAATCCCCCCCTTTTCATGACTTAAAGAAGAAGAAGAAGAACATTTTCATTCATGTAGATTTTGATCAAGCAAGACCAACTTTAGTTGGGCGAGATGGGTGTTTCGGTACTTCCCATCTCGTAATCTAACCTCCGAACCTCAAAACAAGAATCTCTGTTTTCGTAATCAAACTTAGGCTACAATCTATAGGTTTTTCTTATGTTCCTCAAAACATAGGTGGCGACTCTAAAAACAAGTTAGACATCCTAGGATAACACACGCGCTCGAGCCTAAGGCCGTGGTTCCCCCGGGGTATCTACAGTGGCGACTCCGCTGGGGAGTTAATTGAGGGTTAAACTTGCATTCTGATCGAAATCTACATCTTTTCTAGGCATTCTGTTTCCTGATGGGGGAGGCGCGCGCGTCTGGCCTTTTAATCCTAAGGCGCGCGCATCCCGCATCAAGAACCAGAATCGCCCACTTCTTCATGTTCTTCATCTTCTTCTTCTGTTATTCTGCACTAATCACTTCTGCAGGGGTTACAATATGAACATGGGACCAGGGCAATCCCCTGAGTCCAAAGTCTGACATTCTGACAGGTGTGCCCCAGAAGCGCGCGCCGCCGATAAGCATTGTGCCATGCGCGCGCGTCCCACATCAGCATTCAGAGGCACACGCTTCTGGGTTGGTTTCCAGAACAGAAACAGGTTTCAGTGACTGAGCAGAACAGTGGGGTGTGGGCACAGTTGCCTGCATCAGAACAGAATTGAACCCTCGGACTGTTTTAATTTTGTGTTTTATTTACCGGTCACACGGGTGATTCGGGAGTTGTAATTTTATGTGCTTATGTGTTTTGTGTGTTTTTCTTTCTTTTCAAAAAATAAAAATAAAAAAATAAAAATTTTTGTCACTTGTTAGACCTCACACTACATGCACATATTCCTATGAACTGCTCACTATCGAGTCGCACAAGTCCAACCCCAAACCCGTCGAGGCCCGTCCTAGAAAGTTTCAAGCTCCACCAGACCTTGGCTCTTTCGAAGCGGTAAACCTCAGCCCGTGGCGTAGTTCAAGACTACATGCCGGGGGTGACCTTTGAGCCTCATATTCAAGCCGAGCACAAACCACACAATTCTAGTTAGGGTCTAACACTCCGTGACTCAAGTCGGTTTCCATGTACCGAGATTTCCCTAAACTAATGTCTTCAAATCATACATGTCAACTTGTTGAAATGGACGCAATAAAAAATCCGTCCCCAAAAGTGGTTATTTTGGACGAAAATAAAAATCCGTCCCCGCATGTATGCTTTACTACATTAATTTAGTTTAATCCCGATACATGTAGGATTCACAAGCGCGATGGAATCCGATGAGTATATGGGACCGCGAGATGGTCTATATACTAGTGTGACGATTCCATTATTTTCTTAGAAACCCCAAAAGGGACTCATTCCCTCCGACTTATAAAAAAAAAAAAAAAAAAAAGAGGTCTTTTCTTATGTGGTTCGAGTCGTGTGCCCAACTGTGTGTTCTAAGCCTCTTCATGGACCGCAAGTGTTACTAAAGACTGACAAGGGCCTCTTCTGCAATATAGGTTCAATTGGTACTTACAAAGTCTACCGGGATTCAGCAAATCGGTTAGTCCGTGAAGAGATCACTCCAACAGCTCCAACATCAACCATGACCGGCAACAGCAACACCATGTCTCTCGAACAGCTCTCAACCATGGTCCAACTCCTCCAAGAGCAAGTCTCCACCCTTAACAAAGAGGCACAAAGCAAAGACGACATTTGGCAATCCTACCTTGACAGCCAAAGGGAGGCCCACGAGGCCGAAATGGAGCTAATGAAAGAAAAGCTCACCAACCTTGCCAAGGGAAAGAATAAGAACAATGATGATGAATCCGAATGGACCGAGGGTTTGTTCAAGAGTCCTTATGTCAACACCCGCACCAAGAAAATGGGGGAACCAAGTTCCGAGAACAATGAGCCCAAAATGGTGGATTCTATCATGGCCTACATCGACCAAAAATTCAATGGGATCAACATGGGGAAAGGCTCCGACACAAGCCTTTATCAATCATCCATCCTCATGAGTACTATGGCCGCTCTTCCCGATAAGTTCAAGATGCCCAACATAAGAAAATTCAAGGGCAACTCTTGTCCTATGGCTCACATTGAGACTTATATTTGGGCAATGGTTCCAAAGAAGGTCTCCACCAAGGTGATGGCTCAATGCTTCCCTCTCACACTCGAGGGGGCGGCAAAAGATTGGTATGCTACTCTCCCGCTCACTGTCCGTCTTGATTGGGACTCCGCCATGCTTGCCTTCAAGAACCAATACCAAGGCAACACCACTCACCGGCCCACAAGGAAAGAGCTAGAGAACATACTCAACGAGACAATGAGTCCTTCATCGACTTCACAAGGAGATGGAATGACAAACTCTCTGAAATTGTTGAGAGGCCGAACACAAAAGAGCAAATGGACATATTTGTCAAGTGTCTCAAGATTGATCTCCGCACTCACCTAAGTGGGGCTTGCTACTCCGACTTCTCCCAAATGTATGAGGCGGGGGTACGCATGGATGACTTGCTCAAGGAGATTAAGAAGACCACTCCTACTTACCGCTACAAGGCCGCTTCCAACTCCACAAAACAGGCCTCGGTCAACGCCGTCACTATTGACAAGGGGAATTACAAAAAGGTTCCTCCACCTCAAGGGAAGAAGCCCCGAAGTGACCGTGTCTACACGCCTCTCCAAGGCATGACTCAAACCGAAGTGTTCGAGGTCCTCAAGGCGAAGGGTCAAGTCACACCCGTGCAAGGGTACCAACCCAAGACGATCCACCCCAATCATGCTCACCACAAATATTGTGGTTACCACCAATATAGTGGCCACACCACCGAGGAATGCTTCGTTCTCCGCAATGTCATTCAAGATCTCATAGATAAAAAGAATTTGTAGTGACTAATGACGAGCATGTCAATGTAATAGAGATAGGAGAACTCGAGGGGACCACCCATTCAATCCCAATTGTGAATGGGGGCCCCAATGTTATGAATAAACTTGACAATTCTTGTTATGTAGTGACTTACGATGAGGTAATGAGGGAAGTACTAGAGAATAGGAAAAAGAAGCAAGATGGGAACGTCAACATGCTAACTCGATCCGGTCGAGTCATAGCAAGCAACCCTTCCACTTCCGCACCGAGCTCCTCTTCTCAAAAGCCGCAAGCTCACAACGCTCCCGAAGATCCTCTACTTGTCCAACTCAAGAAAACTCAAGCCAACATCTCTATTTGGGACCTCATTGCATCCTCAAAGAAACACCGAGATCTTGTCATCCGCAATCTCGATGATACATCAGTCTCTCCCGATACTTCTCCCAAGGACCTCACGGCAATGATTGGTCACATTCACTTTAGCAACGTCATCACCTTTGCCGATATGGACCTTCCACCGTTTGGTTCCAACCACAACGAAGCTATTTACCTCAAGGTACGAGCAAGGGGGAGGCCCGTCTCAAGAGTCTTAGTGGACGGTGGTTCCGCACTCAATCTCATGCCTGGTAGAATCATGGGCATACTGGGGCTTAAGGATTCTGATTTGAAGCCTTCTACTCAAGTAATCCGAGGTTATGACAGCACCTCCCGTACAGTCATGGGGATGATCGAAATAGACATTGAGTTTGGGAGCATGGTCATGTCCATTCCATTCCAAGTGCTTGATATCCCGGCCTCGTTCAACTTACTGTTGGGTCGACCATGGATTCACAGTGCTAATGCCGTACCGTCAACTCTCCACCAATGTGTCAAGATCTGAAATGGTGATGAAATAGTGACAGTAATGGCTGAAAACATCACTATCCACAGAAAAGGTGAGCCCGTCCACCAAGTTCAGCATGGTCTACCAGACTCCACTCTCTCCGGCGTCTCAATCAACGAAATTGACAAAGAAAGGGGAAACGGATCATGGACCCCCAGCAATCACAAAGTCCTCCGCATGATGAGGAATATGGACTACTTCCCTGGTTTAGGCTTAGGGAAATATCAGCAAGGAATCCTACATCCCGTACAAGTCCCATTTGTCAAGAACACCTTCGGTTTGGGGTATGAGCCTTCCAAAGAAGACTTGAAACAAGAACAAGCGGTCAAGAACGAAAAGGCCCGAGCTCGTAAAGAAGGCCGTCGGTATGAAGTCCCTAATCTAAGGCCTTATCGCAAGACGTTGAATGGTTATTTTGTCCGCCAAGGGGTAGACGTTCCATACATGATCTTTCCCGAGCCGTGGGTTAACAATAAAGGTGTCAAAAAGCCCGGCCTCAAAATCTTCTCCGATTGTGAGGTCCAGATATCCGAAAGAGAACCAACTCCCATGTCGCCCCGTGAATGGTGGGGGAGGAAGATGACTATAGAGTCCGAGACAGAAATCACCGTGGGGGAAGAACTGACAGATTTAGCCTCCATGTTTGAAGAGCTTGCCATGATGAATGAATGCCAAGTTAACGCCATCCATGACACCGTCATCATCAGTGAGATCCCGCCAAGCTCCGAGCCGATCAACAATTGGTATTCAACAAAAGGGCCCGTGGTATCCGAGGAATTCTTAGTCCAAGAAATTGGTTGCATACCCCGCACAGCAACAAAGAAGAGCAGCTCACACTTACTTTCGAGTCCGAGAGTGTCTCTAATACCCTCACCCAAGAGGATTTGGAGGCTATAGCCGAGCGTGTGTTTCCTTTCTTTGCTAATGAAAAATTTGATATTTCTGAGTACCCTGAGATTGCAAACATCATAAATGATGAATTAACTAATAATGAACTTAACGAACAAGTTAATAACGATTCAAATTATGATGAAATAGACCACGAAAACACAACATACTTAAATGAACTTGCTCAACAAGTCCGTAGTCGTGGCGAGAATGGTCCAAAGGCTGACGAAGAATTGCATGTTGTTAATCTGGGTACCGAAGAAGAGCCAAAAGAAACCAAGATTGGAAGCTTCTTCAAGGGAGACGACAGAGACAGATTGACTGCATTACTACGGGAGTTCGTGGATGTGTTCGCATGTTCATACAAAGACATGCCGGGTTTGGACAGAAAGGTAGCGGAGCACAGGATTCCGATCAGAGAAGATACCAGGCCAGTAAAGCAGAAGCTCAGAAAGATCAAGCCAGAATGGTCTCTGCAGGTCAAAGAAGAGATTGAGAAGCTCCTCAGTGTGGGTTTCATCAAGGTTATCGAGTATCCGACATGGTTAGCCAACATTGTGACAGTCAGGAAGGCGAACGGCAAGGTTCGAGTTTGTGTAGACTTCCGGGATTTAAACAAAGCTTCCCCAAAGGATGATTTTCCACTCCCTAATATCGACATGCTAGTCGACTCCACTGCTGCCTACGAGGTCCGCTCATTCGTGGATGGGTTCGCTGGGTACAATCAGATTCTTATGGCCAAGGAAGATCAACATAAGACAGCCTTCACAACACCGTGGGGTACCTTTTGCTACACAGTCATGCCATTTGGGTTAAGAAATGCTGGGGCTTCCTACCAAAGAGCCGTGACAGACTTGTTCCACGATATGATTCACAAAGAAATCGAGGTCTATGTGGACGACATGATCATTCACTCCAAAGGAACCGATGGTCAACACCTAATCGATCTCCGCAAGTTCTTCGAAAGGCTTCGTCAACACAAGATGAGGCTCAACCCTGCAAAGTGCACATTCGGGGTTATCCGAGGCAAAGTTCTTGGTTATATGGTCACTGAAAGAAGAATCGAAGTAGACCCCTCCAAAATCAAGGCATCCATTGACATGCCTCCTCCAAAGACGCAGAAAGAGATTAAAGGTTTCATGGAAAGACTACAATACATCAGTCGGTTTGTGCACCAACTCACTTCCATGTGCGAGCCAATCTTCAAGCTACTCAAGAAGAATGTGGCTCTAGAATGGACCGACACGTGCCAAGAAGCCTTCGATCAAGTAAAGCATTACTTGACGTGCCCTCCTGTTCTAGTTCCGCCACACAAGGAGAAACCTCTGTTGCTTTATCTCACTGTCAATGATGAATCCCTAGGGGCTATGTTAGCACAAGAGCAACGAGAGTCCACAAAGGAGAACGCCATTTATTTTGTCAGTCGCCGATTCCAAGGAGGCAAAAAGAACTACTCCGTCTTAGAAAAGTCATGTGCAGCATTGGTTTGGGTCACTCAAAAGCTCAAACACTATATGGAAGCTTTTCCGATCAAGCTAGTAGCAAAGGTGGACCTGCTCCGCTACATCTTCGAGAAGCCTTTCATGTCAATAAGAATAGCCAAATGGTACTTCATGCTCGCCGGCTATGATATCACTTACGTCACACTAAAATCCGTCAGGGGGAAAGTGTTCAGTGACCAGCTTGCCGAATTCCCGTGTGACGAAGTGAAGGGGGAAGATGTACAGTTCCCCGACGAGCATTTAATTTGTACTGCAACCGAGGAAGACAAGTGGCAACTTTTTTTCGATGGCGCGCCGCCAATAAACACGGTTTTGGTATAGGGGTATTGCTTGTCGATCCAAAAGACATCTACACTCCCATTGCCATACGCCTGGAATTCGAAGCTACCAACAACATTGCCGAGTACGAAGCATGCATAGCAGGGCTCGAAGCAGCTCTCGAAATAAACGTCACGGAACTAGAAGTGTTCGGCGACTCTTTGCTCCTTATCAATCAGCAATCGGGTAAATGGCGAACCCAAGACCCGACTCTCCAACAGTATGGTCAGCACCTTGAAGAACTGGTTGAACAATTCCAAGAGATCACTTTCAACTACCTGCCAAGGGATAAGAATCGCTTCGCTGATGCACTGGCCACTATAGCTTCATTAGTTGAAATGCCCAAAGGGAAAATGGTGAAGCCTTTCAAAATTGCTCGAAGGAACAGTCCGGCATATTGCATGAGTATCGAGATTAACGAGATGCAAACAAACTCTCCGTGGTATTCGGATATCATGAACTTCCTCAAAGAAGGCACTTATCCCGAGAATAGCAATAAGAAGTCTCAAGCAGCTCTGCAAAGGATAGCCTCTCGGTACGTACTGATTGGGGACCGAGTCTATAAAAGGCACCACGACGGGATCAATCTCTTATGCGCCAATGAGGCCGAAGCTCAAGAGATAATGTGTGAAGTGCACGAAGGAGAATGTCGACCCCACATGAATGGGTTTATGCTAGTCAAGAAGATACTTCGCATTGGTTACTATTGGAGCACTATAGAACGAGACTGTATCGAGAAAGTCAAAAGGTGTGCCAAGTGCCAATTCCACGCTAATATGCAACATGCTCCACCCTCACAACTTTACAACATGGTCACACCTTGGCCTTTCTCTTGTTGGGGGATAGACATCATCGGTAAAGTTCATCCTGCCGGAAGCAATGGGCAGTCATTCGTCCTAGTGGCAGTCGACTACTTCACAAAGTGGGTCGAAGCACAAGCCTATCGGGCCCTCAACGCCAAGAAAGTGGCCGAATTTGTAAAGATTAATATCATGTGCCGATACGGCGTGCCTCATGAAATCATTTCTGACAACGGCTCTCACTTCGAGAAGGAAATGGATGCACTTTTGGTAGAATACAAGATCACCAAGCACAAGTCATCTCCTTACCGGCCCAAGCAAATGGCGCAGTCGAAGCAGCAAATAAGACCATCGAGACCATCGTCAAGAAAATGGACTCAACAGGAAGGGATTGGCCCGAGAAGCTACCATTAGCATTGTGGGGCTACCGCACATCAATACGATCCGCAACAGGAGAAACTCCTTATGCATTGGTCTATGGTTCTGAAGCCGTACTCCCCATCGAACTTGAAGTCCCATCTCTACGGGTCCTCCTCGAGAATCAAGTCAACGAGGTCGACTGGATGCAAAGTCGATATGAACAACTAGCCTTGCTCGACGAGAAAAGGTTAAGAGCACTCGAACGCACAAGGGCGTATCAGCAAAGGATGGCAAGAGCTTTCAACAAAAAGGTGAAGCCTCGAAACATCAATGTGGGAGATTTGGTTTTAAGACAACATCCTCCTAATGCCACGAATCCCCTGGGGAAATGGGGACCCCGATGGATCGGTCCGTACGTGGTCAAAAAGATACTAAGCGGTGGTGCAGTCCGGCTCGTGGATTTAGATGGTGACCAGCTGCCAAAGGAGGTCAACCTCGACAAGCTCAAGAGGTTCTACGCTTAATAAACAAAGACCATAACAAAAAAAAAAAAAAAAAAAAAAAAATCGCTCGCTAGGTTGAAAACCCGCAAGGGCGGCCTAGGCAAAAATTAGAGCACGTGCAAAAAAGAAGCCCGCTAGATTGAAAACCCGAAAGGGCGGTCTAGGCAAAAAACAGGGTGCACAACAAAAAAAATAAATAAATAAAATGGTCTTTGTTTGTTTGAACTACGAAGACCTGAGCCTCCCAACTGGAGGAACGTAGGCAACCTTCGGGTGCGGTCTAAAACATATCAAAAATACCCAATTCACTTCAAATAACAAAATGCAATTTTTATTCATCAATGAATTATTCAAACCATTACAACGGATTTATTGAGCAACAAAAGACATCAAATATTAAATCCTAAAACAAGGTGGTCTAATTGCAATCTCTTAGGGTACTAAGAAAAATCCAATTTTCTCTTAGCTTTCAAAGGACCACCCGATCGTCTCTCAATCCTTTTCTTCTTGGGTAACGGAGGAGCACTAATACGCACCGAAACCTTCTGTGTTGCAACACGTCTCCTAGCATAAAAGTCATCCAAAGGAGTACCGAAAGGGTCAGCGAGAATGTTACTCGAATCAGCAGCAGCCTCCCTATTTCTCAAAGTGCTGCTAGGCTCAAAACCCTGTCCCAACAACTCGGCACGAAGCACATCAACCCAAGTGGTGCCACGGTAAAGGGTGCCAAATAAATAGTCCAAGTAGCTCTCGGGAAGGAAGACACTCCCCCGATACAGAGGAGCGAAAGCCCAACGATTGCGGTCATCTCCCCAAGCCGACTGAAGCTCACTCGAGAAGCCAGGACCCATGTAAGCAACTGGACGAAGCATTCCATCCCTCGGAAAAGGAATTGTCTGTTGACGACCGAACTGCCGCAGAACCCGCTCTGGCTGGTAAAACGAAGAATCTCTCAAACCGGGTACAACCACGTGCTGAAAACCAAGAGTCCATTCCACAAAAGGACGAAGACCCCAAGAAGGAGGACACCACTCAATATCAATGGTCACCCTAGAGGCAAAGAATTTCTTCCAATCATCTTCAGATAAATCCTGGATCAACAACTTCCTCCTATGAACAGCAAAAGGAGACAAATCACCATCCGGAGAATAGATCTTGAAGTGTTCTCGGAGCCATATGGTCAAGAGCAAAGGGCTTCCCCGACACATCTTGCCCGTCCTACGTAACTCATCAAGGCCGTGCAACGTCTCCCCTACAATAAGAGGGATTACACTAAATTGCTGCTCCTTAGCTTGCAAAATAATCTCAGCCAGCTGCACGTCCGCAGTCCCGAAAGGTGTAACAAACAGTACTTCGCTGAAGAGACAAACGGCCATGGCATTTCTTTTGAAAGATTGAACCATCGGGTCCTCCGAGTGTAAACTGAAGAACATCGGCAACTCAGTTATGTCAATCACGGTACCATGCAACATCTTCCTCACGTCCTCAACGGGGAGATTCAGTAACCCAACCCAAGAGTCGATGGCACCACGGTGATATTTAGGGACGGCAATCCGACCGGCCAAAGGCATGCCAAGGATGGCCCCGAAATCGTCAACAGTCGGCACCATTTCATTAGCTGAAAGGTTGAAGGTATGGCTGTCGCAATCCCAGAAAGCCGCGGCAGCTCTCAACAAATCCCAATCCGGTTTCAACGTCCGCAAGGTGAAAAGAATTCGGAACCCGAAATCTTTAATGAAGGCCTTCTTGGGATGGGTCTTGAAAGAATACACAAAAGTGCCCAAGTCCTTTTCATACGCACTAACGACCTTGGCATCAAGGGCAAAAGAATTGGAAGCCATGGAAAATGTTGATCACAAGCGAAGTTAAGCAATAATATGATGTCCAAAAATGGCAGAAAGGAGCTGTGAGAATCAAGTGGTCGAACAGAAGATGATATTATAGCTGTTGGGGGCTCTTTTGGTCAGCCAATGTCAAGCCCGGAATTCCGCCTCCCAGACGCGCGCGCCACCCGCCAGCAGTCTGAAGTGCGCGCGCGTCCCAATCCTACATAGGAAGGCGCGCGCCTCCCAGGTCTAAATCGCTTCAAGAAAAGGGCCTTGTCAGAGATCTCCAGCCTAAATCAAGACACTGTCCCGATCCTCGGACACCCAGTTGGGCACACCTATTTCTGGTCCACCCTTAAGGCATGTCAAAAATCGAAAGTAGGATAGAAACTCCCACTCAAAAGTAGGCTGTCCTCTTCAAGATTCCGAACTCCCTAAGTTCTGTCACGGGTGCCACACCCCCCTCAAGAGTCAATCTCAACATTTCATCCCCAGCAAGAACATTTTTCTGGTCACGGTCAACTATGCCCGTACCCCGCAATTCAAAAGTCAAGTGTGACTCCAAACGGCACGAGACTTCAAAGCAATATTTCATCAAACGGATTCACTAACGGATTCGTCAACAAGGGTTCACCAACGGACTCATCCAAGGGATTCACTAACGGATTCATCAAACGGGTTCACTAACGGATTCGTCAACAAGGGTTCACCAACGGACTCATCCAAGGGATTCACTAACGGATTCATCAAACGGATTCACAACGGATTCGTCAACAAGGGTTCACCAACGGACTCATCCAAGGGATTCACTAACGGATTCATCAAACGGATTCACCAACGGATTCGTCAACAAGGGTTCACCAACGGACTCATCCAAAGGATTCACTAACGGATTCATCAAACGGATTCACTAACAGATTCGTCAACAAGGGTTCACCAACGGACTCATCCAAGGGATTCACTAACGGATTCATCAAACGGATTCACCAACGGATTCGTCAACAAGGGTTCACCAACGGACTCATCCAAGGGATTCACTAACGGATTCATCAAACGGATTCGTCAACAAGGGTTCACCAACGGACTCATCCAAGGGTTCACCAACGGACTCATCCAAGGGATTCACTAACGGATTCATCAAACGGATTCACTAACGGATTCATCAACAAGGGTTCACCAACGGACTCATCCAAGGGATTCACTAACGGATTCATCAAACGGATTCACCAACGGATTCGTCAACAAGGGTTCACCAACGGACTCATCCAAGGGATTCACTAACGGATTCGTCAACAAGGGTTCACCAACGGACTCATCCAAGGGTTCATCAAAATGTTCACTAACGGCCTCATTCAAAACATTCAGCCGGCAGGTTCACCTAACGGATCATGCCACCCCCTCTATCAATAAAAGCCGCTCACACAGTGAGCGCACCACTATCTCTCACAATTTCAAATTCCCTCTTTCATCGAGTCTTTGCCTTTTCTTGGTGATGTCCTCGGCGGGTGTTTTTAACTTTCGTCGACGCATTTTGCTTTGCAATCCACGTCGCCGAGGGGCTCTGTAGACACCCGCCTTGGACCGCTCACCCCGATTGCACATTTGATTTGTGTTTCTCCCCATTTTAAGTGTTTCTCGTTAGTTTATGTCACTTCTGTTAAGTTCCTGACTGACTTCGTTAAGTCCAGGGACTAAACTGAATGACAGGGCTGACTTTCTAGTCCATTCTGTCAAAATTGCCTTCTCTGAGTCGCGCGCCTCCGACAGGAGGATCCAGGCGCGCGCGCCTCCCGCCCCCAAAGCAGGAAGCGCGCGCCTCTGGGCGTCAGTTACAGATTTCTGGCCAGGATTCCCCCCTTGCTCAATTTACAAGATTTTGCCCGGGAAGGATTTCTTGGTGACTGAGTTTTGGCACCAAAAACACCCTCTTTCACCTATAAAAACCTCTCTTTACCTCATTTTCAAGGATCGAAGACTTAGACCGAAAATTGAACTTACAAAAACTATACCAAAATCACTTTCTAAAGGTTCTCCAAGGATTTCATCAAGAAATATTTGAAGGTCTTCAAATTGTAGGTAAAAGTCCATCTTTTCCTTCCTTTTCTACTTCATCTCCTCTCTCTTTTTACTTTAATCAAATGTGCAATCACCCAAATCATTTTGGGACATGACTCTAATGATCACCTCATCTCATCGAGGTTGGTTAAGGAGTCATCTCCTACATTCCAAATCCTATTTTAAATCCCCCCTTTCATGACTTAAAGAAGAAGAAGAAGAACATTTTCATTCATGTAGATTTTGATCAAGCAAGACCAACTTTAGTTGGGCGAGATGGGTGTTTCGGTACTTCCCATCTCGTAATCTAACCTCCGAACCTCAAAACAAAGAATCTCTATTTTCGTAATCAACTTAGGCTACAATCTATAGGTTTTTCTTATGTTCCTCAAAACATAGGTGGCGACTCTAAAAACAAGTTAGACATCCTAGGATAACATCACGCGCTCGAGCCTAAAGCCGTGGTCCCCCGGGACATCTGACCGGCATTAATGGTAACATAGGCGTAAACCTTGTCCCTCAAGGCCTTCAGAGGGACACCTTTGTCTAGGGTACGCACAGAGAAGCCCAGAAAATGCCTCATATCATCTCCACTGGGAGAGAAATCCGTATCAACCTCAAGAGGCTCACCGGCAATGGCAAGCCCGGTAATGGCATGAAAGTCAGTAGGGTCATGGTAACCTCCCCCCACCGTATATGCATAGTATGAGTGCTATCCCACCAATGCTCTCTAATAGCCTGGAACAGGTGAACGTTCCTCCTCTTGCCAACTAGGCCGTCAAAGATGGGTTTCAGCCCGAGATTCTCGATCTCTTCCTTTATCTCGCCATTGAGAGTTTCCCACCTCTCGGCAACCGCTCGCACGCTGCCTCTACAGCTATCAATGACCCTGAATGGATGCAAACAACAAAGACAAAAGAGACAAATGTCAGGAAAACGGTAAAATCCTCATTTAAGCATTTTACCCGAAAATTGCAGAATTGCATAGAACGACAGTCAAAATCATGTACTACTATACTACAATGATTTTCAACATCAACAAGGGTGAAATTCCATCGAAGAATCATCCATGCATGATAAACCCTAGCAGCAATGATTCTAGGCAAAAAGTCGATAAAAATCAAACCGCGAACGCACCAAATCGAGACATGCAACGACGAAATTGATATAGAAACTCAGTCAAAGGAAGAGAGATCCTTACCCGCCTCGTCTGAACGGCGTGAGAAATATGATCATCGGGAAATGGGCACAACTCATCCGTCGCCCACACTTTGCCTCTCATGTGCCTACCAAAGAGGTGTTCCCTATGAGAACGATTTGCACCGGCCATTTGAAGGGGTTAGGGATTACCAGAACTTGGTGAAACAAAGATTTTTGAGTGAAAAAATCGCCTAGGGTTGAGAATTCCCAAAATGAAATAAGAAAAGTGATTTGAAAATCACCTTCAGTGCCTCTGTTATGCGTAAAAAACAGAGAAGTCTCGTACGAGACATCGATATCTCGTACGAGAGATCTCCAGAAAAATCTCAGAAAACCATGTTTTCTTGGGAAATTCCAGAAAAGCCCTGCTTTTAACAGAAAGGTCAGAAGATGCCCTACTCTTGACTGAAAGGCCGAATCTGAACCCGGTTCAAGATGGAACATTGAGTCGTCAACAAATGGATATTTTTAGAATTGGAACAAGAAAAGTTGTTTCTCAGTACGAATTTATCCTCACCGCGCATCCAAGATCATGGCTGGGCAACAAAATCTGCATCAGCAAACTTTAAATCCCATGACTGTCATCAAGACGTAGGTTAATGGCAAAGGATTTACAACCGGGAATCCCACGACTGTTATCAAGACATAAGTTAATAACACAGGATCCCACCATTCGGAGTCCCATAATTGTCATCAAGGAGTAAGCTAATGGCATAGGATTCACATTTTCAACGGAAAGGCAGTCTCGTTGAAAGGAGAAGCAAGGTCTGACTAATTGGCATCTCCAAATCCGGGTATCCCACGACTGTTATCAAGACGTAATTTAATAACACAGGATCCCACCATTTAGAATCCCATAATTGCCATCGAGCCGTATGTTAATGGCATAGGATTCACTGTTCCGGTGAATAAGGTAACCTCGTTGGAACGAGAAGCAAGGATCCAAGTAATTGGCGTCTCCAAACCAGAGTCCGATAATTGTTATCAAGACGTATGTTAATAACATAGGATTCACATTTTCCGGCGAATAAGGCAACCTCGTTGGAAGGAGAAGCAAGGTCCGGGTAACTGGAGTCTCCAAATCGAAGACGGTTCATCATCAACAACAGGGCATGTTTAGAATGGAGTCAAAGAGATTGGTTCCTCAGTATGGATTGCAACTGGAGACGGTTCGTCATCAACAAAAAGGAGTATATTCAGAATGGGTCAAGGCCATTGATTCCTCAGTATGGGTACTCTCTAAACTCTAAGCTTTACTTACCGCAAGTATTGTTTTCAAAAATGATTTTCAAAATACCTTAAACCTCAGTTTTTGCGTATTTTCAGAGTCGAACTACGTTTGGTCTAATTTCCTTCCGAGGAATACGTAGGCAGCTTTTTAGCACGACCATACCCCTAGTTCAAAATGGCGTCTTTTCTATCGACGACTGTACTTCATCCATAAGTATCGTCACCGAGGGGCTCTGTAGACACCCCATTTTGGACGTTCATTTATGATCACACTACTTCTGTGTCTCGCCTTTGATTTGGGTCAAAACTCGTTAAGTTGGACAGGTTTCGTTAAGTTCTGACTGACTCCGTTAGTCAGGGCCAAAATGAATATTAAAACTACTACAGAGGGAAAATAGTGAATTCCAGCACTGAGATGCCTCGTACGAGACATTGATGTCTCGTACGAGACATCCCCTTGACAGTCGGGTTTTGGTCAGTTTCCTTGTTGATCTTAACCCATTTTCTTGGCAAACACTTAAGCAATCCGGGAAAACCTAATGGGC
>JAOWBW010000197.1:4380922-4437441 GCA_026119855.1 Campanula takesimana | reverse complement strand
TATTTATTTATTTAATTATTTATGTGTGCATTTTAGTGTTTCATAATATTATGTCTAGCATTTTGTTTGATCACCTTGTGCTAGTATGAATTTAATTGGGTCTTGTGGAATGCTTGGGTTGGGTGTTATATGTGCGGAGTATTTTTTGAGGGGCTTAGTGTAACTAATTTAAAATAACTCTTACTTACTCCTCCCCCTCCCCCTTCTCCCTCACTTCTCTTTCCCTGCACACACACACACACTCATCCTCTTCTCTCTCCTCCATTGTTAGAAAGGTAAGAACTCCTCATTTCTCTCTTCATTTTGACCATCTCCTCCCATTACTTCTTAATGCTCATTTTATGAAAAATGCTTAGATCGTCGATAGGATCGTGTAGAGCCAAGAATATTCGAATTCCGTCATCTTTCATAAATTCAAGTAAGTTTACTTTCCCCCATTTTTTTGTTAAAATGCTCATATTATGTTCATATGATGATTTAGATGATATACATTGGTCTCTGGTTGAGTTTGGAGTGTTTGATTGATTACCCATTTTGTGACATTTTAATAAAAGGTTCATTATTGATTGTTGAGATAAAATATTTTTGGGTTGATAAATGATGTTATATTTGGTGGACTCTTAAGCTTAGATGTTGTTTGGGTACCTTATTGAACTTGTGGGAAGTGTTGATTTTGGTTGATTTGAAAATGGCTTGGAACTTTGAAAACCAGCTAAAAATCCCTCCCAGCCCGTCGACCAGGCGCCCGCCCGTGCAGAGCCAGGCGTCCGCCTACCTACCTGACTTTTTCCCTCGGCCAAACCTCCTGGCTAAATGAGCGCCCGCCCGCCTCCTTTTAGGCGCCCGCTCGCCCACTTTTCCAGAAATTCGGTCGATCTCGGAGGCCATAACTTCTTCGTCCGGATCTCGATTTAGGCGTGTAAACTATCATTTCGAAGCTCTCTTCGAGTACTGCAAGATGGGATAGGTTGTTCAGTTAAGTTCTAAGTTTATACTTCGGGATTTATTGGGTGTTTGAGGTTAAGAGGAGTTGTATCGATCCAGTGTGATCAAGTTCTGCAAATCCAACTGAGTGACTTTGTTGAGTTGTTGTGATCATCTTTGTGATAAGTGAGGATTTCATACTTTAAGACCCTTTAATGAAAGTTATTTTATGATCGAAATCATCTTTAGGATAAGACTTGGTCTAGGTTTAGGTGATACCCTATAGTACTTAGAGGGTTGTTATTGAACACTAGAGTGGAGGGTCTGGTCCGGTTGTGATCATGTACTACTAGTAGGTGTAACCTTTTGGGGTTCGTTCGAGTGTTAAGAATTGGTTTGTTGCTGAACGGCGATGTAAGACGTGAATTGGTGATGGGGTACCTACGGTGTTGACTAGCTTTAAGGTGTATTTATTCGGTTTCCTATTTGAATTCTAGGTGTAAATATAGGGAGTTAATAGTCCCAGTATATCTTTATGAGTAAATGTTTAGGGTCATTTTGGTAATAGTCATTTGTACTGTAATATTTGTGAGCGACCGTTTGGGTTGTGCTCTTTATGAGTAACTTGTGGGTATCATATTTAGGATGTGTTTGGTACGTGCCTTATCTTGGAATCATCATGTTTTAATGGTCAATGTGTTGGACTTTCTATGAGCAATCTCGTTATCGTTGTTGGACACTTATATGAGAAACTTCTTGTGTTTATTGTTGTTGAACTCTTCTTGAGTAATCATTGCATCTTTTTTGGTGATTAATTGTATGGTTCCCTACTTTGGAATCTTTAGTTGTTTATCAAGCTAGTATTTATTACCTAGCATTTATTGAAAGTCCAGCTGGTTACTTGTGTTCGAGTCAGGCAATGGATAATGTTATAATGGCACGAGCCAAGTCCAGTATAGCATCGCCCATTGGTCCTTCTTTCCCCTTCCAGATTGGCCTTGGTTTGGATGAGCTAGCTCCCTTTGGTGAGTATTCTAGCTAGACGTTTTGGGTTTTGACTTTGTGTCATCTCCCCTGTCCTTTGTGACATGTTACATTGTTATGGTTCGGGTACCGGGGTTGTGATCTTCAGCTGTTTATGCTACTATAAGATGGTTTGATTGGTTGGTTTGTTGAAGCTGCGTAGCGATTGTTCTATTGGTTTGGTGAAACCTTGGCTCAGTATCCTTTGTAACGTGTTTATTTCAGTCTTATGTGCTGCATGATGAGTTAGTCGTTATTTCCAACTGGTATGGGACGGTTGGCGATAGGGAGCTTTCTCATTTGTTGTTATATGATAGGGAGCTTTCTCATTTGTTGTTATATGATTTACTTGCTCAGTTATATAATTGATTTGCATGATATTATGCCATGTAGATGCATTTAGTAACTTACTGAGATTTATCTCACCCCGTTTCTTGTTTCAAATTGTTTTTCCTTAACCCCCCCAGGAAAGCAAGTGGTATCGTTGAGGTCCGTTGTATCGGAGTCTTCTGAGCAGGTTGATCGCCTTTGGAGTAGTTGCTCTTCAGAGCCTCTTTGTATATGGTTGAAAGGTCGTGGTCGTCCAGGGTTATGTATATACTGTTGTCCTTTGGGAATTTATATTATTAACAGTTGTTCTTGCTTCCGCGTTTGTTTCTAGTCTCCGAGTTATAATCTCGTTGTGGTATTATTTGTTGGTATTGGTTTATAGTAGAATTCACGCGCCCGGTTTGGTATTTAGCAATTTGGAGATGTATAATTTGTAAATTTTATGTTTATGGATTTTTTGGAATTTCCGGGCGTGACAGTATTACCTCCTCTCTCTCTTCATCTGCGCCAAATTCTCCAGGCTCTCAATACTATTAAAGTCAACCAGGTTGCTACGCAGTCCCAAATGAATCAGCTCATTACTGCGCAGTCTGCTATTCAAGAGCAGAAACTTGATGTGCAGCGATTAGAGATTGCTGCCATTAAGGGGGAGAATGTATCAAAGGCAAGTACCTCCGCAGGTTCCTCAGGCCCCTCTGCACAGCGCGTCCCTGATGCTTTAGATCAAATGGTTTTGGACTCTCTGAAGTCAATAGCTGGGATGCTTGAAAATGTTTGCACCTATTCCGCTATCAATGATGGGTTTATAGGACTGCTTAAGCGTCTGCGCAAGAGCTTGGCCGATGGGTTACATGAAGGGTTTGCCGGGTGGAAGCCATGATGTTGGAGAAATTAGAACAAGGTGGTCCTGCGCATGCCAATGCGCTTAATATGGAAAGTGTCAGGGAGTGCATAACTCAAGCGATGACTGATTTCGCTAATGGGTTCAACGCTAGGATGGATCAAGCTATGTTCGATATTCCAAATAGTTAATAGTCTAAACCCGCAAGAAAACGGATTAAGGAAGTTTCCTCCCGAAACCGACTGGTCGGGCCGGGTATGGCAAGTGGTCCGACCGGACCATGCCAGGTCCGCCCGGGTCCTTCACTGGTCCCCCGCGATCTCCTCTGTTTCCATTTTTCTCTCTTCTAATTCTTTAAATCCCTCAATGGTCCTTCGATCCAATATTCCAATATAGTCCCTTTTTGGATTCGTTCTATTGTGTGTGACCCTCTAGGATTATACTAAGTTGGCAATGGGTTCAAACATGAAACCATAAGATATGATTAGGTTCTAGCAAACCGTCAATCCTACCCAAATAGTATAACTAGATACAAGTTCGCATTCCTTTAGAATATGTCATAATCCTTTTGTCCACGATGTCATTGAACACAAGTCATGGTCAACGAGTCAACTTGTCTTTGTTCAATACTTTCTCGATTCCGAATATGTTGATAATCCAAACAACATTGATCCAATCAATTCATTTGAGTCCGGCCGAATATTTCATCAACATCATTCCTACAAGAGGCCCAAGCTTGACATCTCTCCGTAGAGGAACAAATCCATTTAGATTATTATTCTTCCCTACATGAATCCGATTATGCCAATCATACCCTTTATAACTACCCGGTTAAAGGTAGCGTTTGAATATGTCAAACATAATGTTCATCAAGTGGAAGACCATAATAACTTCATGTCTAAGGATTCAAATGACAACTAATATGAGATGTACGTATGACATTGACCATGACATAAATCTCATAGAGTGGGTCATGTCCTGTATACTAAACAAGTACCCATAAATCTAACATGATCATCCCATGATCATTTAGCTTTATACTAATACAAACAAGTAATAGGGACGGGGATTATTATAAGTAAACATGAACAACAATAATAATCAAAACATCTCTTTATTAATATGAAATAAGTGATAACAATTACAACGTTTATTAAACGTGCCTAGGGCACCAACACCAACAGAAATGTGACCGAACTAGAGGTGTACGGAGATTCACAACTTATAATCTATCAGTCACTCAAGAAGTGGAAGGTACAAGATCCTACACTCCAGAAAATATAACGACCATCTCCAAGACTTGGTCAAACAGTTCAGAGAGGTCACACTTTCTACTATCTTCCTAGAGATAAGAACCGCTTAGCAGAATCGCTAGACATGCTAGCATCGCTTGTTGAAATTCCCGAATTGACTGAGGTTAAAAACCTTCAGAGTCACGAGGCGAACGACTCCTGCTTATTACTCAATCATAGACTGCAAAGAAGAGTGTAACTCTGTGAATACCTTGGACAACAAACCTTAGTATTATGATGTATGGCGTTTCCTCCTAGACGGAACATTCCCATCAGACGCGTCACCTAAAGCGAAGATAGCCCTCTACGAAGCACCACGAGCAGTGTCTACTCTGTGCCGATGAGCACGAAGCCGTAGAAATTATGGACCAAGTCCATCAAGGAGTCTGTGGAACCCACATGAATGGCAATATGCTAGCAAAGAAAATCATCCGACTAGGATACTATTGGGCTACAATGGAAGCGGACTGCACCAACATGGTTAAGAAATGCCATAAGTGCCAGATACATGCCAACTTACAACACGCACCACCGTCCGTATTATACCCCATGACATCCCCTTGGCCATTTTCTATATTGGGAATAGACGTCATTGGTAATGTTTCGCCGACAGGTCATAATGGGCATTCATTCGTGTTAGTCGCCGTTGATTACTTCACCAAATGGATCGAGGCTCAATCCTACAAAGTCTTGAATGCCAGAAAGGTGGCTGAGTTCATTAAGACTAACATTATATGCCTATATGGGGTGCCTCATGAGATGATATCTGACAACGGCACGCACTTGAGAAAGAATGTAACCAACTCCTTACAGAGTACAAATAGAGAGACATCAGTCATCACCATACCGACCACAGACCAATGGAGCAGTCGAAGCTGCTAACAAGACCAATGAAACCATTATTAGGAAAATGGCTAAGAATGGCAGAGATTGGCCCGACAAGCTACACTTTGCACTCTGGGGCTACCGAACTTCAATTCGTACCGCTACCGGTGAAACTCCATACGCCCTAGCCTATGGGATGGAAGCAGTGCTACCAATTGAATTAGAAGTACCATCACTAAGGGTTCTCCTAGAAAACCAAGTGAGCGAAGTCGCATGGTTAGACAGCTGTTATGAACAACTAGCCCTGCTAGATGAACGACGACTTCGAGCCGCCGAGCATATCCAAGCGTATCAACGGAGAATGGACCGAGCATTCAATAAGAAAGTCAAGTCCAGAAACATCAAAAAAGGGACCTTGTCCTACGTGAACATCGTCCTGGACCGTTCAATCCTCTGGGCAAATGGGGACCAAGATGGATAGGCCCCTACATAGTCAAGAAGATATTCTCCGGAGGAGCGGTACAACTCGCAGACCTAGATGGAGATCAACTTCCGAAGCCCGTCAACATGGACAAGCTGAAGAAGTACTACTCATAAGTCCGTCCCCTATTCCAAAGAAAAGAGGAAAGCTCGCTAGGTTGAAAACCCGCAAGGGCAGCCTAGGCAAAAATTAGAGCAGAAAGCACTAGAAAAGAAGCCCGCTAGATTGAAAACCTGAAAGGGCGGTCTAAGCAAAAATCAGGGTGTGCATTAAAAAAAAAATATATATATATATACATATAATAATAGGGGACAGTCTCGTGCGAGACACCTATGTCTCATGCGAGACATGTCAGTCAGCAAATATATTTTTCTCTTTCTTACACAAGAACTACGATGACCTGAGCTCCTTATTTAATTGATGTAAAAGGAGAACGGAGGCAGCCTTTTGGTCCGGTCTATTCAATAAATAAAATCAAAGTCTTGTCTTCTTATTAATTGAATGTATTTCAAGAAAACAATAAGAAAGTTTCTAACGTGAATACCAACTTGCAAAAGAAAATAAATAAAATACTAAAAGTCTAAACATTGGTCTATCTATTGGCAATCTCTCGATACTCCTAAGGATCTATTTCTTCCTTAACTCAGTAGGGGCTTGACCACAATCCACCTTGTCATCCCTCTTCCTCTTGAACCAAGGTATCTCGAAACCGGGAGGAACATCAAGACGACTGAACACCGAGGGAGTCAGTCTCGCGAACACATGAGGTCTATCTAGAGCTTGGAGTTTACCGGGAAGTCCGTTTGCTCTCTTCTCGTAAAAGTCACTCTCCAGAAAGTCTTGAGTGGCATCTTCTCTGACATTAGAAGGATCCTCCTTAGCTTCCTTCTTCCTCAAATCCAAACTAGGCTCAAATTGGTCCCCCAACAGAAAGCGACGGATCTCATCAATACCCTCGACATTGGGACGGAGTTCCGAGAGAAACCAATCTAAGTATTTGTCCAACAAATAGATACTTCCTCCATCATGACGAAGATTGGTCCAACGATCCATAGTGTTGCCTTGCCCCCAAGCGCGAGCCAAGCTCGTAGAGAACTCCGAGTCCATGAAAGAAACATCTCGAGGTTGTCCCCCTGACAAGAAAGTGTCCTGCTGTTGACCGAATTGTCGCATTACCCTCCGAGAAAAGTAGAAAGAAGAATCCCTCAAGCCCGGAAGAATGACCCTGTCGTACCCGAGGGTATTAGCTATAAACCTCCTCACCCTCCAAAAGGATGGGCACCAAGCGATATCATTGGTCTCTACTTTAGCAAAAAGATGAGCCCACTCCTCAATGCTGAGACCCTTCACTAACAGTCTCCGCCTATGGAAAGTATAAGGAGAATACTCGACCGGAGAGTCCAACAGTTTAAAATGTTCTCTGAGCCAAATAGTCAACAACAATGGACTTCCCCGAGTCATAGAGCCGGTTCGGTGTAACTCATCAAGACCATGAAGGGTCTCCCCCAAGATAAGAGGGATTATGTTGAAGACCCATCCTCTAGCTTGCAGAACGATGTCCACGAGCTCCGTGTTCGCCATGCCACACTTGCTCATGAAAAGCACGCTCCGAAATAAGCACAATGCCAAGAGACAGCACTGGGAATCCACACCGTGACCGCGAGTCACCCGACCTTTAAATCTCCTAGGCAAAGCGTGGAGATCAATATAGCAGTTATGAACATAACTCTGAGCCTCAGGAAGGCCAATGCTCAATAAGTCCCTAAGAGACTCCGCTGGTACCTTATCGTAATTAGGAACCGCAATCACCCTAGTCAAAGGCATATCCAAGATAGCCGCCATCTCCTCCACAGTAGGGACCATCTCATTAAGTGAAAAGTTGAAGAGGTGAGTTGATGGATCCCAGAAGCATGCAACTCCCTTTAAGAGGTCCCATTCCAGATTTAGGTTCTTCAAGGTGAAAAGAATCTTGAAACCGAACATCTCCACGAATCTCTCTTGGCGAGGTTTATTAAACGAGCGAAAGAACGTTGCTAAATCATTCTTGTAGAGTTCCACTAATTCTAAGTCCAAGGAGAACTCATCAACGATTATTGATGAAGGGATGGATTTTCTTGGGGCAATTGAGAGAAAAAGGTTGAGAATTCTACTCCAAAAGAAAGGTTCCCAGAACTGATTCAAGGCTGCATGGTATTCTGGGACGGACTAGAGGTGTTTATATACAAGTTTGGACACCAAATCCTCGAGGAAAAAGGAGAAACAGCCGCAGATTGAAAGGATGGCTCGTACGAGACATCGATGTCTCGTACGAGGCATCTCCCAAGTCAGAACAATAGAGACTCTGCTTAGATTTCAGGTTGCTCAACAAGTCAAAACATGTCTCAATCACCCCTGAAATCCATCCAAAATAGTTCATTCACCACATACAAATGGCCCAACGCGAATCCGCCTCATAAAATTATCCCTCGGTTGACCAACCGGATGTGAGTCAATACATTTACGCAGTCAGAAATAAAACTAAAAGTAACTAATGTATTGTGTGCTAGAGTTAGGAAACAATTGTTGCCTAGGTACAAACAAAAGAAAGGAAAAATTGTCTTCGCCTACGCCGAGGCAACAAATACATCATCAACAAAAGGGGAGAATTGGGGATCCTATCTAGGATGTGTCGCCACTGCCACACTATCATCCGTTGGTTCGAGGCCTCTTCCCGCAAGAAGCTAGCTCCGCCGTCTGCTGAGCCAACCGTCTGAGCAGCCCCACTGTCTCTCTCTTCATCCTCTTGGCATAGGCCATAAACTGGGAAAGCCGTCCCGCGACCTCTCTATACTCGGCAATAGGCACCTATTGAATAGAGATATCAAAATCTTCAGATAAATGACAAACAAGAAGATGAAATGGTAGAATGATATGAAATAACAGAAGAAGGGTCATAAACCATACCATGGTTGCATCAGCAGGAGGTACGAGTCCCTCAGACATATCAAAATGCGCGGGAAGATCCTCGATGCTCTCTACTCCATCAGCCACGATGTAAGAAAAAGAAGCTGGTCCAAGCCGTGGACGAAAAGGGACGTGGACAACTCCCTGGGCCTGAGCCTGAGCCTGATCACCCTCTATAATCAGTCGGGGCATGAGATGAGCAAGGAAGTCCTGGTAATCAGCCTCCAAGGACATAAGGTCAAAGGCATCCTGACCAATAATGTGGTCCCCTCTCTCGTCCTCTGCAATGGCATAAGAATTAAGCATATGGGCCGGTGGATCCAGAGGGACGATGACGTCGAGTCTGCCACCACCCTACTGGCGAGAGACTCTCTCCCCTAAATAGAAGCATCCACCGCCAAGGCTAATCATTAACAGCCTCATACCGGCAAACCCATAAACATAGTCAATGCCCAAGCTCCGCCATGGGAAGAAGGCAACAGCGGACTCTGGGACGGCCTCCCACATGTCAAAATATAGCCTCATGCGCTCCACCGTTTTATCAACCCCCTCAGCCTGCTCATCACGGGTATCCCTGTTATCCCGGCGCCACTTCAGAGTATCGGGGAACATAACATTATTGTCTCGAAGATTGAAAGTAAAGAGAACAAACATGGCGTATCCCCAAGCCTGCAAAATAGGAGAAACATAAAAGAGGTCAATACACGATAGCTCAAATGAGGAATGCTATCAAAATAAACTGGGGCTGAAATAAAGGAGGAATACAGAAGAAGATGGTATTATACCTCCCAGGCATGACTGTAGCCGCCCAAGCCAGCATTCGCCCTATTCCGCGAACTCTCATCCATAGCCACATAGCAATGGGCCAAACCAGCAAAACCCCACGAAATCAGAGTAAAAAAGGCAGTCGACGCATGATTAGCAAAGAGCGTCTCAGAAAAGGCCCACCATAGAAAGCCACGGACAGCTGTAATGCGGGTACCAGTGAGATGCATCTGACCAGCATTATGGATAAGTATCCACCCTCTACCTTAAAGCCTTCAGAGGGACACCCTTGCTTAGGGTACGCAAAGAGAATCCCTGAAAATGCATCATATCATCCCTGCTAGGAGTAAAGTACGCATCTACCTCAAGCGGTTCGCCGACGATAGCAAGTCCGGTAATGGCATGGAAGTCAGTAGGGGTCATGGTGACCTCCCCCCACCACATATGCATGATGTGAGTGATATCCCACCAGTGCTCCCGGATGGCCTGGAGCAAGTGCACATTCCTCCTCTCACCCAAAAGGCCGTCAAAGAAGGGTTTCAATCCGAGGTTCTCAATCTCCTCCTTCATCTCACCATTGAGAGTTGCCCACCTCTCAGCGACCGCTCGCACACTGCCTTTACAGTTATTGATCACCCTGAATGACTGCAACCAACAAAGGCAAAAGAGATAAATGTCAGAAAATCGGTAAAATCCTCATTTTAGCATTTTACCCGAAAAGTCACAGAATCGCCTGAAACAACAGTCAAAATCATGTACTACCATACTACAACGACTTTCATCACCAACAAGGGTGAAATTCTATTAAAAGATCATCCATGCATGATAAACCCTACCAGCGGTAATTCTAGGCGAAAATTGACAAAAGTTGAATAGCTAGAACACTAAATTGAGACATGCAACAGCGAAATTGACATGGAAACTCAATGAGAGGAAGAGATCCTTACCCGCCTAGTTCGAACGGTGTGAGAGACGTGGTCCTCTGGGAACGGGCACAAATCATCAGTCGCCCACACTTTACCCTTCATATGTCTACTGAAGAGGTGTTCCTTATGCGAACGATGTGCACCGGCCATTTGCAAGGGTCGAGAATCACCAAAACTTGGAAAATTGGAGATTTTTGAGTGAGAAAATCGCCTAGGGTCGAAAGCTCCCGAGAATGGAATAGGAAAAGTGATTTGAAAATCACTTCCAGCGCCTAAAATGCCTCTGTTCTGCGCAAAAACAAAAAAGTCTCGTACTAGACATCATTCCCTCGTACGAAAGATCTCCAAAAAAGTCTCAGAAAACCATGTTTTCTTGAGAAATTCCAGAAAAGCCCTGCTTTTAACGGAAAGGTCAGAAAAAGCCCTGCTTTAGACCAAGAGGTCGAATCTGAACCCGGTTTAAGATGGAACATTGAGTCGTCAACAAATGGATATTTTTAGAATTGGAACAAGCAAAGTTGTTTCTTAGTACGAATTTGTCCTCACCGCGCATCCAAGATCATGGGTGAGCAACAAGAATCTGCATCAGCAAACTCTGAATCCCACGACTGTCATCAAGGTGTAAGCTAATGGCACAAGATTTGCAATCAGTTATCCCACGACTGTCATCAAGGTGTAAGCTAATGGCACAGGATTTACAACCGGGTATCCCACGACTGTTGTCAAGAAGTAAGTTAGCAACACAGGATCCCACCATTTGGAGTCCCATAATTGTCATCAAGACGTAAGTTAATGGCATAGGATTCACTTTTCTGGCGGAAAGGCAGTCGCGTCAGAAAGAGAAGCAAGGTCCGAGTAATTGGCGTCTCCACACTCGGGTATCTCACGACTGTTGTCAAGACGTAAGTTAACAACACAGGATCCCACCATTTAGAGTCCCATAATTGTCACCAAGACGTAAGTTAAGGGCATAGGATTCACATTTTCAATGGAAAGGCAGTCGCATTGAAAGGAGAAGCGAGGTTTGAGTAATTGGCGTCTCCAAACCCAGAGTCCAATAATTGTTATCAAGACGTACGTTAATAACATAGGATTCACATTTTCCAACGTAAGGGACAAACTCGTTGGGAAGGAGAAGCAAGGTCCAAGCAACTGGCGTCTCCAAAATCGAAGGCGGTTCGTCATCAACAACAGGGCATGTTCAGAATTGGAGTCAAAGAGATCGATTTCCTCAGTATGGATTGCAACTGGATATGGTTCGTCATCAGCAAAAAGGAGTATATTCAGAATTGGGTCAAGGCTATTGATTCCTCAGTATGGGTACTCTTTAAACTCTAAGCTTTACTTATCGCAAGTTTTGCTTTCAAAAATGATTTTCAAAATACCTTAAACCTCAGTTCTTGCGTATTTTCGGAGTCGAACTACGTTTGGTCTGATTTCCTTCCAAGGAATACGTAGGCAGCTTTTTAGCACGACCATACCACTGGTTCAAAATGGTGTCTTTTCTATCGACGACGGTACTTCATCCATAAGTATCATCGCCGAGGGGCTCTGTAGACACCCCATTTTGGACATTCATTTATAATCACACTACTTCTGTGTCTCGCCTTTGATTTGGGTCAAAACTCGTTAAGTTGGACATGTTTCGTTAAGTTTCTGACTGACTCTGTTAGTTAGGGGCCAAACTGAACATCAAAACTATTGCAGAGGGCAAATAAGTGATTCCAGCACTTAGATGCCTCATACGAGACATTGATGTCTTGTACGAGGTATCCCCCTTGACAGTCGGGTTTTTGGTCAGTTTCCTTGTTGATCTTAACCCCTTTACTTGGCAAACACTCATGCAATCCGGGAAAACCTAATAGTCGATCCTAAAGTCCAAAAATACCTCTGTGGAGATCAACTCATTGATTCCCACCTCAACTTACCTTCTTGGCCAAAACCCTAGGTCAAAATCTCTTATAAATATAAGGTTCTTAAACCAGAAAAAGGGTAGACTCTATTTCACCAAACAACCACTCAAAATCTGACCAAAGAAGTTCTTCTAATCAGCCCCTCTCGGATACCCACGAAATTTGGAGGATCAAGGCCTTTCGTCAAGGCCATCCATAGGATTCTTGAAGAAAACGCTTAGGTAAATCTTTGCTTTTCTATCTTCTCATCTCCTTCTTTGTGTTTGAAATAGTGTGATTCCATTAAAGGATCAGCCTAGAGCCTCTCCAACCCATGGAGATGATCTCGAAGCACATGATCCGACATCCCAAATAAATAAGTCATTATTTATTTGTTTGTTTTTATCTTTTGGTACACGAATGCATGATTTTGAAACGATGATGATGATTTCTTAGCAAGACCAATCCTAGATTGGGTGAATTAGGTGCTCCTTGACCTTCCCAATTCATAACTTAACCCCCGAATCCAGACATCTCGGTCCGTGTTCTGACAATAACATGGTGGCGACTCTCAAATCAACAAGAAGGCGAATCGAAGGTCGAAAGCGTGCCATCGAAGCAAAAACCTCGCGCGCAAACAAGGGGTGATTGTTGTCACGACCCGAAAACCCGTCTCTATTTTATTGATAAATAATTATTTATTTATTTGATTTAAAATATTTATGTGCGCATTTTATGTGTTATAATAATTTATGCCTAGCATTTTATTTGAGTTATTTGTGCTAGTGTAGAAGTGTTGAGTCTTATTTGTTAGTGGGGAGTTTATTTTAAAAAGGGTAGTTTTAGGGGAGGGGTCTAAGTGTAAATGTTCAAATAATCTTTCTCCTACTCCCTCCCTACTCCCCTCTTCTCCCTCACCCTCTCCCTCATTTCCCATTCCCAGCACACTCTCTCCCTCTCTCCTTGGTTTTGGGTAAGATTTCTCTCTCACTTCTCTCTTCATTCTACCTATCTTCCTTCCATTATTTCTCATTTCTCATATTATGAAACATGTTTAGATCGTCGATAGGATCGCGTAGAATCAAAAATATTTGAATTCCGTCATCTTTGAGAAATTCCGGATAAGTTGCTTTTCCCCCATTTTTATGCTAAAACGTTCATATCATGATTATCTAAAGCTTAAGTTGTTATATTCGATGTTTTATTGACTTTGGAATTTATTTGGAATTTATTTGGGTTTTTGATAAAAATGGTAGATGTTATGAATGTCATGATTTGATCTTGGTTTTGGTTGATAAATGGTGTTGTTAAGGTCCCCTTTTTGGTTAGATATTATTTGGGTACCTTGGGGATCTTGTTGGTTGTGTTTGATTTTGAGGATTTGTGGAAATGGGTAAGAAAAATGAAGAACCCAGCTGCTGATTCCCCGCCTGAAACCAGACCAGGCGCCCGCCCGGGTTGGACCAGGCGCCCGCCTACCCAGCTTTTTATGTGGCCAGACCTTCTGTTGAAATGAGCACGCGCCCGACCCCCCTCAAGCGCCCGCCCGCCCTGTTTCAGGAAATTCTTCCCTTTTGCTTGTTTAAGCTAGATTGCTTCCCTAAATTTAATTTATCTACTCAAATTAACTTAAGTTAACATCGTGGAACACGTTAATGTTTGACTTTCATTCCTTTGTGAACAATTTAGTTGTGGAACTTACTTGACCCTTATTTGGGAATGTTGGAACACCTTTTGATGGGATGTTGGTTTATGCACCTTTTTGGTGATTACGTGGAATGATTCCCTACTTTGGAATCAATGGTTGTTTATCGTGCTAGTATTTTATTACTTAGCCTTTACTTGAAAGTACAGCTGGTATTTGTGTGTGTTTCGGGCGATGCGAAATATTATGATGGCACAGCCAAGTCCATTATGATGTTGACCATTGTTTTGCCCCATTATTTCCCTCCTCCAGATTGGCCTTGGATGTGAGATGAGCTAGCCCCTTTGTGAGCACTTTAGCTATTGGTTTCGGGCTTTGACTGTGTGTCGCTGTCCCCTCATTGTTATTGGTTCCGGTACCGGGGGTTTTCTCTTCAAGCTTTCATGCTACTATGAAGATGTTGATTGTTGATTATTGAAGCTGCGCAACGACCTTTATTTGGTTCTTTCAGTTGGGAAACCTTGGCTAATATCCTTTGTTAATTGTTTATTTCCGCTGTTATCTGTTAAATGATAATTGCTATGTGCAATGTGATTTATTATTGATTATTGCATCTTGGCATGTCATGTAGTTGCATTAGTAACTTATTGAGATTTATCTCACCCCCTTTTTTTTGTCTTTGTTTTTCCTTAACCCCCCCCAGGTGGAAAGGATTAGACTCGCTGATCACGAGACAGGACGTCGCGAGGGTTGAGCTTTTGGGGCAAGTTGATATTGGTGGGTTTACATTATATAAATGTGTAACCTTTTTGGGATATTTGTACCAAACATTGACGTCATTAGGATTTGTATATTTTATAACCTTGGCGTATAAGCTTATGGAGTTTATACTAGTTTTATTTTGTGGTTCAAGTTGGATTTCAAAACTTTGTGTCATCATCTTTAGGGTATAAAAGGAAATTTTTATCTTCATTATTTTAGAGTTTATTGTTTAAGTCGACGTCCAGCTCGCGCACTCCGGGCCCGCGGGGTCGGGGTCGCGACAATTGTGGTGGCCGTTAAATGGTGTTGGCGATGGCATGGTGGTGGTGGCATGGAATGAGCGTGAGCTTGAAAGAGATGATGATAAAGGGAATAAAAAAGTTAGTCACCCTTCCTCATGTTTAAACTATGTCATCTTAGCCCCTTAAAAGTTTTGAAAAATCAAACAACCCAATTCCGTTAGTCACGTGCACGGCACATGCCTTTTAACTGACTTTTTAACGAATTCCGTTAAAAAGGCCCTAACTGGCGAAAATGAATCACCCCAGGGTCCGATCTGGCGAAAAAAGACATACAAGGCTCGATTGGAAGGGTGGTATCATACTTCAGGGTCTAAATTGTCATTAACCCCTTAAACAATTCATTATTTTAGAAGTTTATTACATGTTACTATTTAGTTTGTGTTACGGAAATCATTGGTTGATTATTAGGTGTGAGTCTAAATCATTGGTTTAGTAGTTAATTTCTTGCCTCAAATTGGGGTAGCATCCCCACTTAATTGGCACGGTGGTCTTCTTTGAGGCATTTGAGAAATATTTCTATTTGTTCTTTTACAAGAGGCATATCGACAACCTCGAAAAGCTTGTCATTCCACCTTCTAGCAAAATTAAGAAATGACTCATTGTCCCTTTGGGTGGTGTTCTTTAGCTCTTTCTTTGTAGGGTGGTGAGTGGTGTTGTCTTGGTATTGTATTTTGAAGGCAACCATGGAGGCATCCTAATTGTTGCGAGTCAAGATAGGAAGACCCATATACCAATCTTTTGCGGACCCCTTGAGAGTAAGTGGAAAGCATTGGGCCATGACTTGCAGAGAGACCTTTTTCGGGATCATTGCCCATATATAAGATTCAATATGAGTATTGGGGCAAGAGTTTCCCTTGAACTTGCCAATACGTGCATCTTGAACTTGTCGGGGAGAGAAGCCATTCTATTCATGAACATGGAAGATATGTAGAGACTTGTGTCGGGACCCTTGACCAAATTGTGCCCACTAAGCTTTTGGTCAATATAGGACATGAGAGTATTGACCATAGTGCCATTGTTGTTGTCGACCTTGAGCTCTTCTTTCTTCTTCTTATGGTCACTGACATAAAGAGTTTTGAACAACCCCTCCACCCATTCAGAGTCTTCAGTATCAGCTTTCTTCTTACCCTTTGTAAGTTCGGTAAGCTTGGCCTTTAAATTGGCCACTTCTTCTTCGCGTGCCGCATGTTCGCGGTCTAAGTGTGCTTTCCACCAAATCATCTTTGACTTAGGCATCCTTGACTAAAGTGGACACTGGCTCTTGGAGAGAGAGCATCATAGCAAACATTTCCTTGACGGACATGGGGCCAAAGTTGGAGTTGTTGACGGAGGAAGCGGCCATTAGTATTGATGGAGAAATCTCTTCACGAACTAACCATCCCTTGAGTTGTGGTAAACCTGAATTGAAGCAATCATACCTAAATTGAGAAGAGATCTTTGTCAGTATTGAGTAACACTTTGATGCTTGAAGAGGCTTGCAACACATTATGGGCACACGGCACGGACCACATAGAGAAAAAGACTATTTTTTATTTTATTTAAAAATCGAAAGGACGTTGATCCTTTTTGGGGTTTCCAATAAAAAATAGTGGAATCGTCACATTAGTTTATAGAACTTCTCGCGGTCCCATAAACTCATCGGATTTCACCACACTGTGAGACCTAAATGTGTCGGAATTAAACTAAATCAACGTTGCAAAGCATAGATGTATGGACATGTTTTATTTTGTTTGTAATAACCATGATTTGTGTGTGTTTTGGGGACATTGGCTTTGGGAAATCTCAACACATTGGAAACCGACTTGGTCCCGGAGTGTTAGATCCTAACTAAGAATGTGTTGCCTTATGCTCAGCTAAAGAAAGGCTTAAAGGTCACCCCCGGTATGTAGTCATGAACTAGGCCACGGGTTGAGGCTTATCGCTTCGAGAGAGTCAATGTCGAATGGAGATCGAAGCTTTCCAGGCAGGCCTCAACGGGTTCGGGGTTATGGACTTTGAGCAACTCAATATTGAAATCCATATTAGTTGAAAGTGCCCGTGTGTAAGCTCAAGCCAAGTGACAAAATATTTTTACAAAGTAAAAGAAAATAAACAAATAAGCACATAAAAAATTAAAAATTACAAGTCTCGAATCACCCTTGTGACTGATAAATAAAACAGAAAACCCAGAAAGAAAATTCAGTTGTGCGCAGGCTATCGTGCCCACGCATCATCAAACAGTCTGTTCTATTTGTTGGTAGTGGTGCCCAAGGCACGTTTAATAAACGATGTAATTGATATCATTTATTTCATATCAATAAAGAGATGTTTTGATTATTATTGTTGTTCATGTTTACTCATAATAATCTCCGTCCCTAGTACTTGTTAAGCACTAGTATAAAGTCTAAATGATCATGGGATGATCATGTTAGATTTATGGGTACTTGTTTGGAACAAGGTACTGAACATGACCCGCTTTATGAGATTTATGTCATGGTCTATGTCATACATATATCTCATATTAGTTATGTCATTTGAATCCTTAGACATGAAGTTATTATAGTCTTCCACTTGATGAACATTATGTTTGACATATTCAAACGCTACTTTTAACCGAGTAGTTATAAAGGGTATGATTGGCATAATCGGATTCACGTAGGGAAGAATAATAAGCTAAATGGATTTGTCCCTCCTCGGAGAGATGTCAAGCTTGGGCCTCTCGTAGGAATGATGTTGATGAAATGTTCGGCCGGACTCAAATGAATTGATTGGATCAATGTCATTTGGATTATCAACACATTCGGAATCGAGAAAGTATTGAACAAAACAAGTTGACTCTTTAACCATGACTTGTGTTCAATGATATCGTGGACAAAAGGATTATGACATATTCTAAGAGGAATGCGAACTTGTATCTAGTTATACTAATTGGGTAGGTATGACGGTTTGCTAGAACCTAATCATATCTTATGGTTTCATGTTTGAACCCATTGCCAACTTAGTATAATCCTAGAGGGTCACACACAATAGAACGAATCTTTAAAATGACTACATTGGAATTTTGGAAATTCTAGACTTTCTGGGGAAGTGGGCGACCGCACAGTATGGACTGGGCGGCCGCACACTTAGCCCATTTTTTGTACCAGTTTTGTTTCAGATAGTTGTGCGACCGCACAGTGCATTATGGGCGGCCGCACAGTACTGTCGGGTGGCAGATTCCTAATTTGATTAGGAAACGAATTTTGGACGGATTTTGACACAAGTTTCCTATTTGGAATAAGTCATACTTGTGTATAAAAGACCAAATTCGGCCAGCACTCTATGCTAATGATTTTGTGAGTCTCAAAGAGTTTGAGAGAGGGTTTATTTTGTTCCAAGACATTCTTGGTTGAGGAACAAAATAATACACAAAATAAATTCCATATAGTTCTTTTGATTGTGAAAAGTGTTTCACAATTTGGTCTAGCAACCAAGATCAAAGAAGCTCCTTTGACATTCGTTCGAAGTGTGGATACCGCTAGAGGGTGAAAATCATCATCTTCAAAGTTCGTGTTCAAGCTTTGTGATCGTGATCAAGTCTTCAAACCTCCACCAAAGACCAAGAGAATTTGATAGCCATCAAGGGTTAGTTTATTCCTTTATTCTTATGTCGTATTTGATTTAATCATATGAACGGATCCATGGCTTTGGGTTTCAAAATTTTAAATGCTAAATTCCGCTGCGCATGTTTGATCGAAACCCAACAGTGGTATCAGAGCCCCGTTCATGTTGATTATTTCAATACTTGGATCATGTTATGTGTATATAAATTGTTTATGTGCCTTGCATGATTTGAATATTGGAATATATGTTGTTTATGTGTTTTGTGATTTTATGTGGTTTATCGTTTTGCAACTTTAATCGCACGATTCAATCGCAATAAATAAATTATGGTGGATTCAGAATTGTTGATTATTAATTTTTGATTGGATCAAATTTTTAATAATCGGGGAAAAACGATTTTGAGACAAAATTTTCGAACTTCAAAATTATGTACATTCTGATCAGTTTGGGCGACCGCACAAAATAACTTGGGTGGCCGCACATGTTTGGGCGACCGCACAGTGAGTTTTGGGCGGCCGCACATAAGGATCAGATTGTCTGATTTTTGGTTGAAATCAGAATTTGGAATTTTCGAGAGGTCCAACAAAACCAGTAACAGAACCAGTCCAGACTTGCTGATCTGGAATGGGTTTTGGGTAGTTGGTTTATGTGAGGATCTTGGGGTTTGATTTTCCTATTTGTTTTAGTCTTGTGATTCTAAGATTGGTTCAAGGTTTGGATGGCTAATCTGCGTTCATCGAGATTGTGTTTCCCAAACTTGATCGCAATCAAAGTTTCAAAGATAAAACGAAGGTAGAATTATGAAGAGTTCATAATTGCTAAAATTGAGAAACAAAGTTCTTGATTCAAAGATTGGAGATTCATGTGGAATTGTGGATGCAATTGGCCTACGTTCATCGAGACCATCTATTGCTTAGTTTCGGCCACATGGACTACTTTCTTGGTTTTTTGAATTAGTGCGGGATTGTGGTTGCCTAATGGCTTAGTTCGACCGCACTCCTTGTTGTCTTGATTTGGAAATAATAACCGAAGTTGAAATAGTCTCATCCTCATAATTATAGAGAAACTAATGACACATAAATACCATGCTTAAATTAATGGGGATTAATTTAGTGGCTAAACTTGATGTGTAACATGTTTATATTATGTGCTCATAAATGTGTTATATGCTATATGTGATGAACCTTCAAAGAAAGTTTTAAGTCTTTTATTGCCATGCCATGATTAAAACACATGTTAGTACATAAGTGACTCTAATGTAGATTCTCCCTAGCGAGATGCATTAAATTTATTTATGTATGAGCAAGATAGATAATGTGGGCACGCCCTAGCGGGACACATTAACTATGCGATTAAAATGGTTAGACTTAATTGGGCGTCAAAACAGTTTTGAGCCTAGGCAAAGATGAGGTTTAACGTGCTTTTTGAAATTGGATTTCTTAAAGAATCTCATAAAAGGAACTAAGAGTCATATGAGATATGATTGACAAGAGTTGTCTACCTAATTAATTTGATTTTGTGTAATCCGCGTTAGCGGACTTGAAATTAAATTAAAGTTGGATCTTAACCCATTTGAATTATATTATACATTGGATGTATATGAAGGTTATATAATTTAGTGGGAGTATTTTGTTTGAAAAATACATTATTTATCTCTTTAATGAAAATCGGTACTTATTAAATTTTGGAAATTTTTGCATATTTGTAGATAATGACTAATAACACTCAATCAATGTCGTTGCGATCGATCCTTGAGAAGGATAAGCTCGAAGATAATGGTACAAACTTTATGGATTGGATCCGTAGCATAAGAATCGTTCTTTGGCAAGAAGATAAGTTGTACATTCTCGATGGGCCTCTCCCTGCTGAACCACCGCCTACTGCCCCTAGGGTAGAAAGAGACAATTACAAGAAACATCGTAATGATTCTAGAGATGTAAGTTGTCTCATGCTTGCTGCTATGTGTTCAAAACTCCAACAAAGTTTGGAACATTTGGAAGCCTATGAGATAGGCATGGAGTTGAGAACCATGTTTCAAGAGCAAGCTAGGCAAGAGAGGTACAAGACCATTGTTGCATTCACTACTAGTAAAATGAATGAAGGGCAACAAGTGAGTCCTCACTTTCTTAAAATGAAAGGTTATGTAGAGCACCTTGAGAAACTTGGCTATCCAATCCCATTGGAGCTAGCCACGGATCTCATTCTTAATTCATTGCCTAAAAGTTATAATCAGTTTGTAATGAATTATAACATGCATGGAATGGATAAGAATCTCTCTGAGTTGCATGGGATGCTCAAAACTGCAGAGATGAAAATTGTGGAGAAAGGTTCTCCCGTGCTCTTGGTTCATGATGGGAAGAAGCCTGGTGCCAAAGGCAAGGGTAAGGCAAAAGTTGTCAAACCCAAGATAAGCAAGGCAAAGGTTGCCAAGGCTTCTGAGGCAAAACCCGATACACAAAAGGATGCAATTTGTTTCCATTGTCAAGAAATTGGTCATTGGAAACGTAATTGCAAGGCTTTCTTGGAAGAGCAAAAGAAGAAGAAGGGCAGCAAGGCTGCGTCGACTTCAGGTATCTATATGATAGATATTCTCCTTTCTACCACTGATTCCTGGGTATTGGATACCGGATGTGGTTCTCACATTTGTCTAAATGTGCAGGGACTAAAGAATAGGAGACTGCTTACAGAAGGTGAAGTAGATCTACGTGTGGGAAATGGAGCAAGAGTTGCTGCATTAGCCGTAGGGACTTATGAAGTCACTTTACCTTCCGGATTAATTCTTGTTTTGAACAATTGTTATTATGTTCCGGATTTAAGCAGAAATATTATTTCAATTTCTTGTTTGGATAATGAAGGTTTTAAGTTTCTTATTGAGAATAAGAAATTTTCTATTTATTTAAATGATGTACTTTATGGTATTGCTAATTCATTTAATGGCCTTTATATCTTGGATGTCAAGAATGAAAATAATGTCTATCATGTAAATAAGAAATCTAAACCTAATGATGTAAATCATACTTATTTGTGGCATTGCCGTCTTGGTCATATTAATGAGAAGCGTATCTCAAAACTCCATGGGGACGGACTTTTGGGTTCATGTGACTTAGAGTCATATGATACTTGTGAGTCATGTCTTCTTGGAAAAATGACTAAGACACCTTTTACCAAGTTGGGTGAAAGGGCAAGCGACTTATTGGGGTTGATACATTCCGATGTATGCGGACCATTAAGTAGCAATGCTAGGGGAGGATTTCAATACTTCATAACCTTCACTGATGATTATAGTAGATTTGGGTATGTTTACCTAATGAAACATAAAAGTGAAGCATTTGAGATATTTAGAATATTTCAAAATGAAGTAGAAAAACCACTTGGCAAAAGTATAAAGGCACTTCGATCAGATCGAGGTGGTGAATACTTAAGTCAAGAATTTGATGATCATCTAAAGAATTGTGGAATAGTTTCACAATTGACTCCGCCCCGGAACACCACAGTGGAATGGTGTGTCTGAGAGGGGAAATCGGACTTTGTTAGACATGGTTCGATCAATGATGAGTCAAGTTGATCTTCCAATATCCTTTTGGGGTTACGCCCTAGAAACCGCTGCTTTCACACTAAATCAAGTTCCAACTAAATCGGTTCCAAAGACTCCACATGAGATGTGGAGTGGAAAGAAACCTAGTTTATCTTTCATGAGGATTTGGGGTTGCGAAATTTATGTCAAGAGACTTATCTCTGATAAACTAGCACACAAATCTGATAAATGTATTTTCGTGGGATATCCTAAGGAAACTAAAGGATATTACTTTTACAACCGAGAGGACAACGAAGTGTTTGTTGCCCGAACTGGTGTCTTTCTAGAGAAAGAGTTTCTCTCCAAAGAAATCAGTGGGAGTAAAATAAATCTTGAAGAAATTCGAGACCCAGAAAATAACATTGAACCAATAGTGGAACAAGAACAAGAACCACAAGGAGTTGTGGAACCTGTTCAAAATACACAAGCATCTCACAGATCTAGTAGGTTACGATCCGAGCCCGAGAGATATGGATTTCTCGTAACGGATAGTAATGAGGTAGAAATCATTGAGAATGATGAACCGTCAACCTACTAAGAGGCGATGTCTTCTCGTGATTCGGACAAGTGGCTTGGAGCCATGGAATCCGAATTGCAATCCATGCAAGATAATCAAGTTTGGAATTTGATTGATGCGCCCGAAGGTGTAAAAACCATAGGATGCAAATGGGTCTTCAAGAAGAAGACTGACATGGATGGAAGGTGCATACTTACAAAGCTAGGCTTGTAGCGAAGGGTTATAGGCAAGTTCATGGTATTGACTATGATGAGACCTTTTCACCCGTAGCAATGATCAAGTCTATAAGAATTTTGCTTGCCATTGCCGCATATCATGACTATGAAATATGGCAAATGGACGTCAAAACCGCTTTCCTGAATGGAAAACTCCAAGAGGATGTGTATATGACACAACCAGAAGGTTTTGAACAAGATTCTAAGGTATGCAAATTGCAAAGATCCATCTATGGGTTTGAAGCAAGCTTCAAGGAGTTGGAATCTCCGTTTTGATGAATCGGTCAAAGAGTTTGGTTTCATCAAGAACGAAGATGAGCCTTGTGTATACAAGAAGATTAGTGGGAGCATAGTGCTATTCCTTATTTTATACGTGGATGACATATTGCTCATTGGAAACAACATTCCTACACTTCAGTCTGTGAAGACTTGGTTAGGAAAGTGCTTCGCAATGAAAGATATGGGTGAAGCCGCATATATACTTGGCATTAAGATCTATAGAGATAGATCAAGGAGGCTACTTGGTTTAAGCCAAAGTACATACATTGACAAGGTCATTAGAAGATTCCGTATGGAAAATTCTAAGAGAGGTACCTTGCCCGTGTTACATGGAGTTTCTCTAAGGAAGACTCAATGTCCTAAGACAAAAGATGAGCGTGAGAAAATGAATGATGTTCCATATGCTTCGGCAATTGGGTCCATCATGTATGCCATGATTTGTACTAGGCCGGATGTGTCTTATGCTTTGAGCATAACAAGTAGATACCAATCCGACCCTGGCGAAAATCACTGGATAGCTGTAAAAGCGATTCTTAAGTACTTGAGAAGGACTAAAGACTCGTTTTTGGTCTATGGAGGAATGGAAGATGATCTCGTTGTAAATGCTTACACGGATGCAAGCTTCCAAACTGACAAAGATGATAGCCGATCGCAATCGGGTTTTGTGTTTATGTTAAATGGTGGAGCTGTAAGCTGGAAGAGTTCCAAGCAAAGTACAACCGCTGATTCTACAACAGAAGCTGAGTATATTGCTGCATCGGATGCTGCAAAGGAAGCTGTTTGGATTAAGAAGTTCATAACTGAACTTGAAGTGGTTCTTAGTATTGCTAATCCAATAGACCTTTATTGCGATAATAATGGTGCTATTGCTCAAGCAAAGGAACCAAGAGCACATCAGAAATCCAAACACATACTTAGGCGTTTTCATATCATTCGAGAGATCGTTGATAGGGGAGACGTAAATATATGCAGAGTACCTACTGATGATAATGTTGCGGACCCGCTAACAAAGGACTTCCACAAGCTAAACATGATGGTCATGTTAGGTCCATGGGTATTAGATACATGGGAGATTGGGCCTAGGGCAAGTGGGAGATTGTTGGTATTGGTGCCCTAGGCACGTTTAATAAACGATGTAATTGTTATCATTTATTTCATATCAATAAAGAGATGTTTTCATTATTATTGTTGTTCATGTTTACTCATAATAATCTCCGTCCCTAGTACTTGTTAAGCACTAGTATAAAGTCTAAATGATCATGGGATGATCATGTTAGATTTATGGGTACTTGTTTGGAACAAGGTACTGGACATGACCCGCTTTATGAGATTTATGTCATGGTCTATGTCATACATATATCTCATATTAGTTATGTCATTTGAATCCTTAGACATGAAGTTATTATAGTCTTCCACTTGATGAACATTATGTTTGACATATTCAAACGCTACTTTTAACCGAGTAGTTATAAAGGGTATGATTGGCATAATCGGATTCACGTAGGGAAGAATAATAAGCTAAATGGATTTGTCCCTCCTCGGAGAGATGTCAAGCTTGGGCCTCTCGTAGGAATGATGTTGATGAAATGTTCGGCCGGACTCAAATGAATTGATTGGATCAATGTCATTTGGATTATCAACACATTCGGAATCGAGAAAGTATTGAACAAAACAAGTTGACTCTTTGACCATGACTTGTGTTCAATGATATCGTGGACAAAAGGATTATGACATATTCTAAGAGGAATGCGAACTTGTATCTAGTTATACTAATTGGGTAGGTATGACGGTTTGCTAGAACCTAATCATATCTTATGGTTTCATGTTTGAACCCATTGCCAACTTAGTATAATCCTAGAGGGTCACACACAATAGAACGAATCTTTAAAAGGACTACATTGGAATTTTGGAAATTCTGGACTTTCTGGGGAAGTGGGCGACCGCACAGTATGGACTGGGCGGCCGCACACTTAGCCCATTTTTTGTACCTGTTTTGTTTCAGATAGTTGTGCGACCGCACAGTGCATTATGGGCGGCCGCACAGTACTGTCGGGTGGCAGATTCCTAATTTGATTAGGAAACGAATTTTGGACGGATTTTGACACAAGTTTCGTATTTGGAATAGGTCATACTTGTGTATAAAAGACCAAATTCGGCCAGCACTCTATGCTAATGATTTTGTGAGTCTCAAAGAGTTTGAGAGAGGGTTTATTTTGTTCCAAGACATTCTTGGTTGAGGAACAAAATAATACACAAAATAAATTCCATATAGTTCTTTTGATTGTGAAAAGTGTTTCACAATTTGGTCTAGCAACCAAGATCAAAGAAGCCCCTTTGACATTCGTTCGAAGTGTGGATACCGCTAGAGGGTGAAAATCATCATCTTCAAAGTTCGTGTTCAAGCTTTGTGATCGTGATCAAGTCTTCAAACCTCCACCAAAGACCAAGAGAATTTGATAGCCATCAAGGGTTAGTTTATTCCTTTATTCTTATGTCGTATTTGATTTAATCATATGAACGGATCCATGGCTTTGGGTTTCAAAATTTTAAATGCTAAATTCCGCTGCGCATGTTTGATCGAAACCCAACACTATTCACTTTTATATTTTGGAAAAGAGACCAGAGGCGCGCACTTTTGATTGTTCATATAGGAGGCGCGTACTTCTGGTGTATAAGGCTGAAGGCGCCCGTTTTTAGGCTGGACCTGTTAAACAGTGGGTTCATGGGATTGCCCTGACTCTAAATAGTGACACTTACCTCTTGCAGAAACAGTTAGCACAAAAAACAAAACTGGAAGAACTTAATGAAACTCAGACGCTTTTGGTCTCTTAAGTCAGAGGGGCGCGCCTTAGGCCAAGAAGACCAGAGGCGCATGCTTCTTCCCATCAGAAACCAGAATTCCTAAAAAAAGCTATAGAACACAAATTACAACAAGTTTAACCCTCTAACAGTCCCTAGTGGAGTTGTCAATTGTAAGATACCCGCGTGGAGGCGCGAGGGATCAAACACGGAACTTTATTTTACAAGTTAACGGAGTCGCCACGTTAAATTAAATTTTAAACCCAATTTAACGAAGATGGTTAGAGAAAATGAGTTCGGAGGTCAGGTTACGTCTTGGGAAGAACATAGTTCAACCAATCCGCCCCGAAAATCCAGGTCTCCCTATGTTTGTTGACCAAAATGTGCAAGTGTGTGTGTGTATTTTAAAAATGGGTGAAACTGACTTTTTAACAGAACCGCCGTATGAGATTTATGTCATGGTCTATGTCGTATATATATCTCATATTAGTTATGTCATTCGAATCCTTAGACATGAAGTTATTATAGTCTTCCACTTGATGAACATTATGTTTGACATATTCAAACGCTACCTTTAACCGGGTAGTTATAAAGGGTATGATTGGCATAATCAGATTCACATAGGGAAGAATAATAAGCTAAATGGATTTGTCCCTCTTCGGAGAGATCTCAAGATTAGGCCTCTCGTAAGAATGATGTTGATGAAAATGTTCGGCCGGACTCAAATGAATTGATTAGATCAATGTCATTTGGATTATCAACATATTCGGAATCGAGAAAGTATTGAACAAAAACAAGTTGACCGTTTGACCATGACTTGTGTTCAATGAGATCGTGGACAAAGGGATTGTGACATATTCTAAAAGAATGCGAACTTGTATCTAGTTATACTATTTAGGTAGGTATGACGGTTTGCTAGAACCTAATCATATCTTATGGATTCATGTTTGAACCCATTGCCAACTTAGTATAATCCTAGAGGGTCACACAAAATAGAACGAATCCTAAAAGGACTATATTGGAAATTAAGGCTCTCTAATCCTGGTGTGCGACCGCACAAACCAGGCTGGGCAGCCGCACATGTTTGGGCGTGGGCGGCCGCACAGCAAGTCGGGACAGATTTCCTGATTTAATTAGGAAAATAATTTTGGACGGGTTTTGACACAAGTTTCCTATTTGGAATAGGCCTAACTTGTATATAAACTGCCAAATTCGGCCAGAACTCAACCCTAGCTTTTGTGCAAGTCTCCAAAGAGATTGAGAGAGTTTTATTTTGTTCTAAGACATCCAAGATTGAAGAACAAAATAATACACAAATAATATTCCATATAGTTCATATTGATTGTGAAAACGTGTTTCACAATTTTGGTCTAGCAACCAAGATCAAGTGTTCTTGATATTCGTTCAAGGTGTGGATACCACTAGAGGGTGAAGCTCATCATCTTCAAAGTTCGTGTTCTTACTTGTTCGTGATTAAAGCTTCAATTTCTCCACCAAGATCAAAGACCAAATTCAAAGTCATCAAGGGTTAGTTTTCTAGTATTCATATTGCAAGTATTTGATTTAATCATATGAATGGATCTATGGGCTTTGGGTTTCATAAAATTTTAAATGCTATTTTCCGCTACGCATGTTACTACGAAACCCAACAGTGGTATCAGAGCCCCGTTCATGTTGATTATTTTAATACCTAGATCATGTTGTGTGTATATAAATTGTTTATGTGCCTATCATGATATGAATATTGGATATATGATGTTTATGTGTTATATGATTTTATGTGGTTTATTGTTTTACAACTTTAATCGCACTATTCAATCGCACTAAAAATTATGGTGGATTCTGAATTGTTTGATTATTAATTTTGATTGGATCAAAGTTTTGATAATCGGGAAAAAACAATTTTTAGACAAATTTTCGAACTTTAAAAATTCATTCTGATGCTACTGTGCGACCGCACAGAAAACCTTGGGCGATCGCACAAGTTTGGGCGACCGCACAGTTTTTCTTGGGCGGCCGCACAGTTGTCAGGATTCTGACTTCTGTTTTTTGGTCAGAATCTGGAATTTTGATGGGGTCCGACCAGACCAGTGAGAAGACCGGCCAGACCTGCTGATCTGGAATGGGTTTTGGGCAGTTGGCTTGGGTGTGGATCTTGGGGTTTGATTTTCCTATTTGTTTTAGTCTTGTGATTCTAAGATTGGTTCAAGGTTTGGATGGCTAATCTACGTTCATCGAGATTGTGTTTCCCAAACTTGATCGCAATCAAAGTTTCAAAGATAAAACGAAGGTAGAATTATGAAGAGTTCATAATTGCTAAAATTGAGAAACAAATTTCTTGATTCAAAGATTGGAGATTCATGTGGAATTGTGGATGCAATTGGCCTACGTTCATCGAGACCATCTATTGCTTAGTTTCGGCCACATGGACTACTTTCTTGGTTTCTTGAATTAGTGCGGAATTGTGGATGCCTTATGGCTTAGTTTCGGCCGCACTTCTTGTTGTCTTGATTTGGAGATAATAACCAAAGTTGAAATAGTCTCATCCTCATAATTATAGAGAAACTAATGACACATAAATATTATGCTTAAATTAATGGAGATTAATTTAGTGGCTAAACTTGATGCGTAACATGTTTATATTATGTGCTCATAAATGTGTTGTATGCTATATGTGATGAACCTTCAAAGAAAGTTTTAAGTCCTTTATCGCCATGCCATGATTAAAACACTTGTTAATACATGGGTGATTTTAATGTAGACTCGCCCTAGCGAGATGCATTGACTTTATTTATGTATGAGCAAGATAGATAATGTCGGCACGCCCTAGCGAGGCACATTAACTATACGTTTAAAATGGTTGGACTTAATTAGGCGTCAAAACAGTTTTGAGCCTAGGCAAAGATGAGATTTAACATGTCTTTTTGAAATTGGATTTCTTAAAGAATCTCATAAAAGGAACTAAGAGTCATATGAGATATGATTGACAAGAGTTGTCTACCTAATTAATTTGATTTTGTGTAATCTGCCTTAGCGGACTTGAAGTTAAATTAAAGTTGGATCTTAACCCATTTAAATTATATTATACATTAGATGTATAAGAAAGTTATATAATTTAGTGGGAGTATTTTGAGAAAATACATTGTTTATTTCTTTAATGAAATTGGTACTTATTAAATTTTGGAAATTTTGCATAATTGTAGATAATGACTAACAACACTCAATCAATTTCGTTACGATCGATCCTTGAGAAGGATAAGCTCCAAGAGAATGGTACTAACTTTATGGATTGGATCCGTAGCTTAAGAATTGTTCTAAGGCAAGAAGATAAGTTGTACATTCTCAATGGGCCACTTCCTGCTGAACCAGAACCTACTGCCCCTAGGGCAGAAATAGGCAGTTACAAGAAACATCGTAATGATTCTAGAGATGTGAGTTGTCTCATGCTTGCTACTATGTGCTCAAAACTCCAACAAAGCTTGGAACATTTGGAAGCCTATGAGATAGGCGTGGAGTTAAGAGCCATGTTTCAAGAGCAAGCTAGGAAAGAGAGGTACAAAACCATTGTTGCATTCACTTCTTGCAAAATGAGTGAAGGGCAACAAGTGAGTCCTCACATGCTTAAAATGAAAGGTTATGTGGAGGATCTTGAGAAACTTGGCTATCCAATCCCATTGGAGCTAGCCACAGATCTCATTCTTAATTCATTGCCTAAAAGTTATAATCAGTTTGTGATGAATTATAACATGCATGGAATGGATAAGAATCTCTCCGAGTTGCATGGGATGCTTAAAATTGCGGAGATGAAGATTGTGGAGAAAGGTTCTCCTGTACTCTTGGTTCATGAAGGAAAGAAGGCTAGTGCCAAAGGAAAGGGTAAGGCAAAAGTTGTCAAACCCAAGATAACCAAGGCAAAGGTTGCCAAGGCTTCTGAGGCAAAACCCGATTCACAAAAGGATGCAATCTGTTTCCATTGTCAAGAAATTGGTCATTGGAAACGTAATTGCAAGGCTTTCTTGGAAGAGCAAAAGAAGAAGAAGGGCAGCAAGGCTGCGTCGACTTCAGGTATCTATATGATAGATATTCTCCTTTCTACCACTGATTCTTGAGTATTGGATACCGGATGTGGTTCTTATATTTGTTTAAATGTGCAGGGACTAAAGAATAGGAGACTACTTAAAGAGGGTGAAGTAGACCTACACGTGGGGAATGGAGCAAGAGTTGCTGCATTAGCTGTAGGGTCTTATGAAGTCACTTTACCTTCCGGTTTAATACTTGTTTTGAACAATTGCTATTATGTACCGGATTTAAGTAGAAATATTATTTCAATTTTTTGTTTGGATAATGAAGGTTTTAAGTTTCTTATTGAGAATAAAAAAATTTCTATTTATTTAAATGATGTGCTTTATGGTATTGCTAATTCATTTAATGGCCATTATGTCTTGGATGTCAAGAATGAAAATAATGAAAATGTCTATCATATAAATAAGAAATCTAAACCTAATGATGTAAATCATTCTTATTTGTGGCATTGCCGTCTTGGTCATATTAATGAGAAGCGTATCTCAAAACTCCATGGGGACGGTCTCTTGGGTTCATGTGACCTTGGGTCATATGATACTTGTGAGTCGTGTCTTCTTGGGAAAATGACTAAGACACCTTTTACCAAGCTAGGTGAAAGGGCAAGCGACTTATTGGGGTTGATACATTCCGATGTATGCGGACCATTAAGTAGCAATGCTAGGGGAGGATTTCAATACTTCATAACTTTCACCGATGATTATAGTAGATTTGAGTATGTTTACCTAATGAAACATAAAAGTGAAGCATTTGAGATATTTAGAATATTTCAAAATGAAGTAGAAAAACAACTTGGGAAAAGTATTAAAGCACTTCGATCGGATCGAGGTGGAGAATACTTAAACCAAGAATTTGATGATCATCTAAAGAATTGTGGAATAATTTCACAATTGACTCCACCCGGAACACCACAATGGAATGGTGTGTCCGAGAGGAGAAATCGGACCTTGTTAGACATGGTTCGATCAATGATGAGTCAAGTTGATCTTCCAATATCCTTTTGGGGTTACGCTCTAGAAACCGCTGCTTTCACACTAAATCAAATTCCAACTAAATCGGTTCCAAAGACTCCATATGAGATGTGGAGCGGAAAGAAACCTAGTTTGTCTTTCATGAGGATTTGGGGTTGTGAAGCTTTTGTCAAAAGACTTATCTCCGAAAAACTAGCACACAAATCTGATAAATGTATTTTCGTGGGATATCCTAAGGAAACTAAAGGATATTACTTTTACAACCGAGAGGACAACAAAGTGTTTGTTGCCCGAACTGGTGTCTTTCTAGAGAAACAGTTTCTCTCCAAAGAAATTAGTGGGAGTAAAATAAATCTTGAAGAAATTCGAGACCCAGAAAATAACATTGAACCAATAGTGGAACAAGAACAAGAACCACAAGGAGTTGTGGAACCTGTTCAAAATACACAAGTAACTCGCAGATCTAGTAGGTTACGATCCGAGCCTGAGAGATATGGATTTCTCGTAACGGATAGTGATGAGGTGGAAATCATTGAGAATGATGAACCGACAACCTATCAAGAGGCGATGTCTTCTCCTGATTCGGACAAGTGGCTTGGAGCCATGGAATCCGAATTGCAATCCATGCAAGACAATCAAGTTTGGAATTTGATTGATGCACCCGAAGGTGTAAAACCATAGGATGCAAATGGGTCTTCAAGAAGAAGACTGACATGAATGGGAAGGTGCATACTTACAAAGCTAGACTTGTAGCGAAAGGTTATAGGCAAGTTCATGGTATTGACTATGATGAAACCTTTTCACCCGTAGCAATGATCAAGTCTATAAGAATTTTGCTTGCCATTGCCGCATATCATGACTATGAAATATGGCAAATGGATGTCAAAACCGCTTTCCTAAATGGAAAACTACAAGAGGATGTGTACATGACACAACAAGAGGGTTTTGAAACAGAATTCTAAGGTATGTAAATTACAGAGATCCATCTATGGATTAAAGCAAGCTTCTAGGAGTTGGAATCTCCGTTTTGATGAATCGGTCAAAGAGTTTGGCTTCATCAAGAACGAAGATGAACCTTGTGTATACAAGAAGATTAGTGGGAGCATAGTGTTATTCCTTATTTTATATGTGGATGACATACTACTCATTGGAAACGACATTCCTACACTTCAGTCTGTGATGACTTGGTTAGGAAATTGCTTCTCAATGAAAGATATCGGTGAAGCCGCATATATACTTGGCATTAAGATCTATAGAGATAGATCAAGGAAGCTACTTGGTTTAAGCCAAAGTACATACATTGACAAGGTCATTAGAAGATTCCGTATGGAAAATTCTAAAAGAGGTACCTTGCCGGTGTTACATGGAGTTTCTCTAAGCAAGACTCAATGTCCTAAGACAAAAGATGAGCATGAGAAAATGAATGATGTCTCATATGCTTCGGAAATTGGGTCCATCATGTATGCCATGATTTGTACTAGGCCGGATGTATCTTATGCTTTGAGCATGACAAGTAGATACCAATCCGACCCCGGTGAAAAACACTGGGTGGCTGTAAAAGCGATTCTTAAGTACTTGAGAAGGACTAAAGACTCGTTTTTGGTCTCTGGAGGAATGGAAGATGATCTCGTTGTAAGTGCTTACACGGATGCAAGCTTCCAAACCGACAAAGATGATAGTCGATCGCAATCGGGTTTTGTGTTTATGTTAAATGGTGGAGCTGTAAGCTGGAAGATTTCCAAGCAAAGTACAACCGCTGATTGTACAACGGAAGCTGAGTATATTGCTGCATCAGATGCTGCAAAGGAAGTTGTTTGGATTAAGAAGTTCATCACTGAACTTGAAGTGGTTCCTAGTATTGCTAATCCAATAGACATTTATTGTGATAATAATGGTGCTATTGCTCGAGCAAGGGAACCAAGGGCACATCAGAAATCCAAACACATACTTAGGCGTTTTCATATTATTCGAGAAATCGTTAATAGGGGAGACGTGAATATATGCAGAGTACCTTCTGATGACAATGTTGCGGACCCGCTAACAAAGGGACTTTCACAAGCTAAACATGATGGTCATGTTAGGTCCATGGGTATTAGATACATGAGAGATTGGGCCTAGGGCAAGTGAGAGATTGTTGGTAGTGGTGCCCTAGGCACGTTTAATAAACGTTGTAATTGTTATCATTTATTTCATATCAATAAAGAGATGTTTTGATTATTATTGTTGTTCATGTTTACTTATAATAATCTCCGTCCCTAGTACTTGTTAAGCACTACAATAAAGGCTAAATGATCATGGGATGATCATGTTAGACTTATGAGTACTTGTTTGGAACAAGGTACTGGACAAGACCCGCCGTATGAGATTTATGTCATGGTCTATGTCGTACATATATCTCATATTAGTTATGTCAGACGAATCCTTAGACATGAAGTTATTATAGTCTTCCACTTGATGAAAATTATGTTTGACATATTCAAACGCTACCTTTAACCGGGTAGTTATAAAGGGTATGATTGGCATAATCGGATTCACGTAGGGAAGAATAATAAGCTAAATGGATTTGTCCCTCTTCGGAGAGATCTCAAGCTTAGGCCTCTCGTAGGAATGATGTTGATGAAAATGTTCGGCCGGACTCAAATGAATTAATTAGATCAATGTCATTTGGATTATCAATATATTCGGAATCGAGAAAGTATTGAACAAAAACAAGTTGACCGTTTGACCATGACTTGTGTTCAATGAGATCGTGGACAAAGGGATTGTGACATATTCTAAAGGAATGCGAACTTGTATCTAGTTATACTATTTGGGTAGGTATAACGGTTTGCTAGAACCTAATCATATCTTATGGATTCATGTTTGAACCCATTGCCAACTTAGTATAATCCTAGAGGGTCACACAAAATAGAACGAATCCTAAAAGGACTATATTGGAAATTAAGGCTCTCTGATCCTGGTGTGCGACAGTACAAACCAGGCTGGGTGGCCACACATGTTTGGGCGACCGCACACTTGATTTTGGGCGGCCGCACAGCAAGTCGGGACAGATTTCCTGATTTAATTAGGAAACGAATTTTGGACAGGTTTTGACACAAGTTTCCTATTTGGAATAGGTCTAACTTGTATATAAACAGCCAAATTCGGCCAGAACTCAACCCTAGCTTTTGTGCAAGTCTCCAAAGAGTTTGAGAGAGTTTTATTTTGTTCTAAGATATCCTAGATTGAAGAAAAAAATAATACACAAATAATATTCCATATAGTTCATATTGATTGTGAAAACGTGTTTCACAATTTTGGTCTAGCAACCAAGATCAAGTGTTCTTGATATTCGTTCAAGGTGTGGATACTGCTAGAGGGTGAAGTTCATCATCTTCAAAGTTCGTTTTCTTACTTGTTCGTGATTAAAGCTTCAATTTCTCCACCAAGATCAAAGACCAAATTCAAAGTCATCAAGGGTTAGTTTTCTAGTATTCATATTGCAAGTATTTGATTTAATCATATGAATGGATCTATGGGCTTTGGGTTTCATAAAATTTTAAATGCTATTTTCCGCTGCGCATGTTACTACGAAACCCAACAGTCCTGGGGTTTTACAGATTTATCAGAAACAGTCCAGTTTCAGGCAGAAACAGAGTAGTCTGCTGAAGCTGGACAGAAATGTGACATTTTCAGTTTATTGTATGATACATAAACATGGATAACAACATTCCTATGATCTTGATCATCAATTTGGATGCCAAAAACAAGGGTTTTGGATATGATCAAGGCAATCATTGAAGAAATTTGAAGAAAGTTGATGAATATGGCTTTTGAGCCAAAACAACCATTTGAATGGGTAAAGATTGGAACTTTAACATCCAAATGGATGATTCATCCAAGATTAAACATTTGGGACAACAAAATCAACCTTTTGATGGATAATGATTGAGTCTTTACCATCCAAAGGTGACATTTTTAAGGCTAAATCAAAGTTTGGATGATAAAGATTGAAACTTTACCATCCAAACATGATCATCATGGCCAAAGATAAACAAATACAAGATAAATGTACAAGTCTCTCTCCATATATGCACTGGATCACCAAGCTAAAAGTAAAGACATGAAAGTAAAGGCAAGAATGTAAATGACATAAACATAACAAGTCATGATCATCCTTTGATTTCAACCCTTAATCACACATAAAGCATGAGGGCATCATGGAATCACCTCATGAGTTGGTTCCAATTCATAAGGTTACATAAATGTAAAGGCTTTTGGAATGTAAAAGAGACAACAATGTAAATAAGCAAAAATATAAACAAGATAATAAAAGAGGTATGAGATGGAGAGAAGATGGGGAGAATGAGGCCTCACCTATCTTGGTTTTGGCCTATATTCCTCTCTCTTTTCACTCAAGTTTTATGGTGTTTATGTTTCTGTTGTAATTTGGACAGAGTTTTCCTATCCTCAACTATTTTATCCCCCCTGAAATGATCAGCAAGGGATTTAATTTATAGGGACCTGGAGGTCCTAAACCATCCGTACGGCTGGTGACTCCTTGGGGCCAAACCATCCGTACGGTTTATCTTGGCGAAATCTGGAACTTTTTACTTGTTATTCCAGAACAGTCCTAAGGTTTTAGGTTTATCCTAGCGAGGTCCTATCCTACCAGGTTTATCTTTAAAAAGTACTAAGAACTTCTCTAAGTTGGTTTTAATTCATATTGGGGTACTTACAGAGCCCTTCGGCAACGTTGCTTTAGAAAAGCGGGGTTGTCGACTTAAAAAGTATCCCAATCTGTTTATGATGGGAGGACGGTTTGACCAATTGGGTTAAATGGCTAAACCTAGGGGTATAGGATTCCTACATATCCCATTTACGGGGAATCAAGCCTAATGTAGTTCAAGTGAAGGAAATTTTTGAGACATGGGAGCTATTTAGCGAGAGCTTACCCAGAAGGTGGACATCTTTCATCTTCTCCTAAGATATTTTGGTAGGTGGATATCTTTTATCCTCTCCTTAGACCTTTTGTCATGGTAGTCTAACCGAAAGGCGGATATTTTTTATCCTCTCTTAAGATATTTTGGTAGGTGGATATCTTTTATCCTCTCCTAAGATGTTTTGGTAGGTGGATATCTTTTATCCTCTCCTAAGACCTTTTGTCACGGTTGTCTAACCGAAAGTCGGATATCTTTAAACCTCTCCTAAGATGTTTTGGTAGGTGGATATCTTTTATCCTCTCCTAAAATCTCACCTTAGTGGTTTCCCTAAGGTTCTATCGGAGTCTTTGGCCTTACGCCCAGTTAGGACTGCCAGGAAATTTTGACTTGACCTCTTTGGTCAAAACTAGGACTTGGTAAACACTACTCTCCGGGATGGTTTGACAAAGAGAATGGGCTTACGTCATATTTGGACTGCCGGGTGATAAATGACTATTTTATAGTCATTTAGGGTCTAAAAATAATATGTATTTACCTTATTTTAGTAATAATTAGCTCATTTTACTTTATTTTACTTCATTACGCGGATATAATGCACTTGTTGGTGTGTTTTTGTATTATACAGGTTTTTGGAGCATTATTATGGACTTGGGACATCACTTTAGTAATAATTAGCTCATTTAATTTATTTTACTTCATTATACGGATATAATGCACTTGTTGGTGTGTTTTTGTATTATACAGGTTTTTGGAGCATTATTATGGAATTGGGACATCACTTTGGAAGAGGGAGAAACAAATGAATGAGAAGCAAATCAGCTGGAGCAAGAAAATTTAGAAAACACACCAGACCAGCTAGTGCTCGGCCGAGCACCATACAAGACTCGGCTGAGCATGGGAATCAGAAAGGCATAATTATTTTTCAAAGGCTTGCTCGGCCGAGCACTTCCCTTGACTCGGCCGAGCACCCCCTGTTTCCAGCAAAAATGTGCCTTTTCAAATGGAGACCTCTTCAAGAAGCCATCCGGGAATGAGGACTCCTTTTGACCCAAATGCCTATATAAGAAGGCTATTTCAGCCTTAGAAGACATTCGGAAATTGTTGTAACATTACTCTAGCAAATTTTAATCTCACAATATTATTATTTTACATCGTTTTGAGGTGTTCTTGAGGGAAATTCCGAGTTGAAGAAATAAGAAATCTTTGAAGATTACTTTCATTTTCTATTTTCATTTATAAATCTGAATAAGTATCTTTTCTCTTTACTCCTTTTATCATATGTCTTGTTCTTATTTTTGTATGATCATAATTAACATGGCTTGTGAGTAATCCCCCTTATTCTTGGGGTTGGAAACTCAACTTTATATGTTCATCATTTTTAATTCATGCTTACTTTATTTCTCTTCATCTTAAAATAATATATTTGTATTATACTTAAATTCCTACGACCATGATGACGTCCATGATTCGTATGAATCCCAGTTAATCGAGAGAAGGACCTAGCGGTGAATCTCGTTTAACGGAACCATATGAAGTGACTGGGTTTCTATTAATCACGAGAGTAGATTAATGGCCTAGGGATGTCCTTAAGTGGAAGTACGTGGAATTTTCATAAACTTAATGGGTTTTACTAATTATGGACCATCGAGAGATAGGGCATAATTAGTATTAAAATACATGTGTTTTAAGCCTTGGTTAAGAAGTTGACACAACATAGCGTACCATCCTTGTTTTAAAATGAATCTTTAAATCTACAGAGCATGATTACTTGATGAATATATGTTGTTTGAGTCCCAATCCCGAGAGTTCCTCAAAATATAAGAAATTCAATTCAAAGTTAGAGTTTTACAATCTATTTCTAGTTAGTGACAAACATTTATACCCCTAATCAATCCTTTTTACTATACTTAGCTTTTAAAGAAATAATTTCTAAAAGTAAACATTGTCCTCGTGGGATCGACCCGCATTTGCCTTTATCTATACTATATCTACATCGTGCACTTGCGGTATTTATAACTAAGCCTTCGTTTAGGCCCTAACAAGTTTTTGGCACTGTTGCCGGGGACAACGGTTTACTTTTTAAATATTTTTGCTTTGTATTTTCTATTTTTATTTTTTTGTTTATTTAACATCCCTTCGAAGAATTTGTGTCTTTGAAATTTCATTCGGTACTCTCGGAGTTTATGAAAAGAACCCGGACCTCACTCCAACAATTTGATCCGGAACCAAAAAGAACCTTTCACGAAAGGTTAAGATGACTAAGAGAAGTACTTGAAAGAGATATGGCACAGAACGGAGAAGGAGAACCCGTTACACCACCACCTAGAACCCTACGGGACTTCGTAAATCCGAGTAGCCCGGGAACTAGGACACCAATTGTCATACCAAATGCCGATGCAGCCCATTTTGAAATCAAGCCACAACTCCTACATATGGTAATGAACAACCAATTCAGTGGCTCGGCACTTGAAGATCCCCACCTTCACATCCAATCATTTTTAGAATACTTTGACACAACCCGAATTCTCGGTGTCACACCAGAGGCAATAAGGATGCGCCTTTTTCCTTTCTCATTCAAGGATAAGGCAAAACAGTGGTTAAACTCAGTCCCCCAAAATTCTTTGACAACATGGGACCAAGTACAAGAAGCTTTTCTTGGGCGCACTACGATGCATGGGAGTGTTAGAAGGAACTCCTAAGGATGTGCCCACACTACGGACTCGAGAAGTGGTTGATCGTGCTTTAGATACCTCGCCTTGGACCTCTCATGCCCCGATTGCATACATAGTATTTTTATTTTACTTACTTTTGTTAATTTCTGTTACTCCAGTTAAGTTCCTAACTAATTCCGTTAGTTTTGGACTAAACTGTATAACGGAGTTAACTTTGGAGTCATTTCTTTCATTCTGTCATTTATCACCCGCGGGCGCCTCCGGCACTGCTTGTGGGCTGCGCGCACGTTTCGTCCCTAAAGCCGGATTCGCACGCTTCCCATTTTGGCAGTTACGGACTGCAGTCCTTTCTCTCTCTTTTCTTGATCACAAAAACCTCTTTTTTTTAATCCACATTCATCACCCCTTATTTCATAACTCCCAAATCCCATATTCTAGCCTTTTCCTTAAAACTAAATATTTGATCTTTATTTCATTTCATTTGATTTTCTATTTATTATTTAATTGTCTTTATTTTCTTATTGGTTAAAAAAGCTTCTTTCCCTCCTTTCTCTACCTATTTAAACCTCTCATTTCTACTTTAGAAAAGGACCCAACTTCTCCTCTCTACAAAAACTATACACAAGTTCTTGGACCTTGGACACCACTTCTTAGACACAAAAATTCTACAAAATTCTCTCTACACCAATTTCTTCACCAAGAAGGTTTCTCTCTACAAAACTCTACACAAATTGTTCCATAACAATTTCTTTACAACAACACTATTTTCTTCATCAAGAATGGAGTTTTCTTTCTTTTCCCAACAAGGTACAACTTCTCTTTATTTTATTTATGTGCTTTCTTTAATGTATGCAATCCCCATCAAATGGGACATGACCAAATGATCACTTTATTACAATAAAGTTGGTTAAAGGTTATCTCCCTACATTCTAAACTCTAGTTTAATTTACCATTCTTCTCTTAATGTAATCTTTAGCATAAAATCAATAAAACAATTCTCTTTTATTTCCCTTTGCAATTTCCCCTTTCTTTTCATTGTAATTGTTAGCACTTTTATATTAATAAATTGAAGGACTTTTACATTAGAACTACGGTGACCTGAGCCTCTACACTGGAGGAGCGTAGGCAACCTTCGGGTCCGGTCTCATGCAAGAAAGAAGATATGTTTAGCCCTAGTGCGTTATGGTGATTGGACTTCATCTCGAACTTGTCAAGACATCTTTGTACGAGTCATTTGCCAATGAATTAATCACCTCAAGATTGAACAAATTTCCTATATTTGAAATCATTTCACGTTCCTTGTCGAGTCTAGGGGCTTCTTTTCTTTCTGTTGCACTCCCAGTTTCTTGCAATCAAATTGGGGCTTTCCTTCTCTTCTCTCTTAATGACTTACTTACCTTGGTCAGTCGTTCAAAAATATATAAATACATAAAGTCAATACTAGGGACCACTTCCCTAGTCAAGTCAATGTCACTCATCATTAGTGACAAAAGGTCTCCACCGAAAAATCACATGTCTCTCATCCTCATCTAGAGTCAATGCATACTTCCTCATTAATCGAGTCAAAATAAAGACGCAAAAGAGATGCCCGCTAGATTGAAAACCAAAAAGGGCGGTCAAGGCAAAAAACAGGGTGCGTCATAAAAAAAATGAGAGTGAGAGAGAGAAGGGAAAGAGAAATGGAGATCCCCGGCCTCTAAAGAAGACAAGTTCCATCTCCTCAGCAAGTCAATTCCCCACCAAGTCAACTTTGGAATTGGAAAAGGCTCGACAAGATATGGCACAATCAAATGTCGTTTTGGGTTATTGGCATAAGAGAGGTTGTTCTTGCAATATCCATTTTTGGGTTCATGAGAAAGAAGTCCCGTGGTAACCAAGATCCATCTGAGAATGAGCCCATCATTAAGGGGTATGAGGTTGCACAAATAGTCCCCAGCAAGTCAATTGGGTTGGGAAGCAAGTAGCAACAACATGTAATTCGGTTTTCAAGCTTCTACAAGTATGTGCCTCTCAAGTATGCCAAAAGACTCATGAGAATGGAGTAGCTCTTGCCATGTCCTCTCATGTTGTTCCCCCACACAAGGACGAGTGTCTTGCTTTGCTCAAAAAATGATGACACCCTAGGGGCTATGTGACTCAAGAACGAGAGCTTCTTTTTCTTCATTTGATAGTTAATGAGATCTAGGGGATACTGTGAATACCCCTTTCCGATGAAGCGACGCATGGGAAGTATCTTGTGATTATTTTTATTTACAAAGGGAATATTCTTAACGACATTAAAATTATGAGAGTCGCCACGCCGTTTTAATTAAAGCCAAAACATTGAAAAAAGCATTTTTAATGGGTTCGGGGGTCAAATTACAACAAGAGAAGAATATTGAACGTTATCACTCCTATTGCCCGAATTGATCGGTCTTTCTATCATGATGAATGTGTTAGTAGTGTGTTAGTGATTTAGACCGGATCCGAAGATTGCCTACGTTCCTCTCAATGTGAGAAGCTCAGGTCAGTGTAGTTCACAGAGAATTTAGAATAGGCAGAAGAATCGGGATCATGCATAATGAGGGGGGAATTACCTAAAGATTAGGGTTTAGAAGTAGTTCCTAGATCATCCTCGGTTGATGAACCCTCGATCATCATCGGCTATGAAATAACATGTAATTATGAAGATCGCAACCCTAAATATAGCATAAATAAGGTTTTAATCTATGAACACGAAGAACATGCGAAGAACATATATGAACATGCAAAGCTCATGAAGAAACTATGAATAAACATGCAAGAACATGAATATTAAAGATCTACATTAGAAATAATGCAAGAACGTGAAGAAATAAGTTAGAAAACTTACCTATGTTGGCAAGAAATAAACCTTGATCTTCTTGGAGGTTTGAATGCTAATTAGAGAGCAAAATTGTGTTTAAGAACTCTCAAATTCGGTTCTAGAGCTCTCAAAATCGGACCCCTAAACCAATAGCATGGAGTTGGTTTATATAGTAAACTGAGGGGAAGATCTGATGGTCCAGATCATCCGGCGCAAGGTTGGCCGCCTGGCCATTGTTGAAGCCGGTTACAAGAGTGGCCACGTGGCCAAGATCAACGCGGAGCAATGTTGGCCGCGTGGCCAAGGCTGCCGGCTGACTTGATTCTTAAGCTAGGGTTTCTACATGGTTTTAAGGAAACCATTTATTACCTAATTTGATAGATTTTGCCATAAATGAGATATTTTGGGAATCCGGGACAAGTCTTTGCAAGGTTTCTAATTCCTATAAAGTCCTTGTATTTTTGGGAAAGTCCTAATAAACTCATTTTCAGGTCGGGTACTAACAGATACGCTCAAGAAAGATGTGTGAGACTATCCTCAAAGTCTCTCAATGTCAAAAAAGGAAAAGGATTCAAGGAAATGCGAACATGTTAACTCTACAAACGGATTCATGGCCAATCCAAATGTTTCTGCAATTCAGCACCCCCTTCTCTGAGATCAAAAGCACAAGTTTCATCCGCACAAGTTGCATCCGAAGATCCTTTATTAGTTCAAACACAAGAAGACTCAAGCAAGCATATCCATTCGAGACCTTATCACACCAAGACCTTATCATTCGCGACCTCGACGACACCACAAGACATTACTGCATCTTTTGACATAAGCCCTCCACCATTTGGGTACCGACCACAATGAGGCCATTCATCTCCCCAGTAAGAGTAAGAAGGAGATCTTTATCAAGAATCCTACCTGATGGTGCATCCGCTCTTAATGCCAAGCTGATTCCAAGATAATTTGGGGGCTTTACATCGACGGGTCTTCACGAAGCTCGCGAACAACAAGTACATGACATTTGGGGTTAGCAATCTCTCGAAGCTTGGAATCAATAATCTCCTCTTGAGACTTGCTCATGTCAACAACGAAAGGCGATTTATTTGAATGGGCCAAGAGCTGATTTATCTTGGGGCTTCACGAGTCACCCAAAGTTTGGCATCAAAGGCGTTCTAGGGGCTTTACAATCAGTAACCCCTTATCTCGGCATCGAAAGTCTTTTGAAGCCCCATAATTGACAAATCTCTTGGGGCTAGACATCAATCTTCGTTGGGCACAACAACGACAACATAATTCAAGCGAGGCAACCCGGACTTCGACCGAACATGATTTGATCTTGGGTTGGCTTTAAAAACACCCAATGGTTAAAATGGTTCACCCACAAACTAAAAAAAATTATTTTTCTTTTTCTTCTTGTCTCCTTACTTCCGTAAAAGTATTTGCTCTAAGCTTCCCCAGCGTTCTCCATCATCCTTGAACTACGCTGGTCTGATTCCCTTCAAGGGATATATAAGCATCCTTTGGCACGACCAACCCATCATTCAGAATGTCATCTCATCAACATTCCATCGAAAGCAAGACCAATTCATCATCTCCATCAAAGCCACAACATCTCCATCCCGAATTAAGCGGCCATGGTAAGTGAAGGTATGAACATCATCCATCAAAGCTCCTTTCAAATCACATCGCACACAAAAGCAATTTCTCCATCTTTGCAAAATCTCTCTCTCATGCAAATCTCTGATTTTCAAATCACATCACACCACAAGTACAATTTCACACACAAGCACATATATCTGCAAAGCATACACATAACAGGTACAAGCACTTGGACTCACAAATAGGTTCAGCCAATGGATTCACAAATGGAATCAGCCACCGGGTTCACAAACGGACTCAGCCATCAGATTCACAAACGGATTAGACCAATGGATTCACAAACGGATTTAGCAAAGGGTTCACAAACAGACTCAGCCATTGGATTCACAAACGGATTCGGCCAATGTATTCACAAACAGATTCAGCAACGGGTTCACAAATGGACTCAGCCATCAGATTCACAAACGGATTTGACCAATGGATTCATAAACGGATTCAGCAACGGGTTCATAAACAGACTCAACCATCGGATTCACAAACGGATTCGACCAATGGATTCACAAACGGATTCAGCAATGGGTTCACAAACGGACTCAACCATCGGATTCACAAACGGATTTGACCAATGGATTCACAAACGGATTCAGCAATGGGTTCACAAACGGACTCAGCCATCAGATTCACAAATGGATTCGACCAATGGATTTACAAACGGATTCAACAATGGGTTCACAAATGGACTCAACCATCGGATTCACAAACGGATTCGACTAATGGATTCACAAACGGATTCAACAACGGGTTCACAAACAGACTCAGCCATCAGATTCACAAACGGATTCGACCAATGGATTCACAAATGGATTCAGCAAAGGGTTCACAAACGGACTCAGCCATCGGATTCACAAACGGGTTCGACCAATGGATTCACAAACGGATTCAGCAACGGGTTCACAAACGGATTCAGCAATCAGATTCTCAAACGGATTCGACCAATGGATTCACAAACGGATTCAGCAACGGGTTCACACTCAACCATCGGATTTACAAACAGATTCGACCAATGGATTCACAAACAGATTCAGAAATGGGTTCACAAATGGACTCAGCCATCGGGTTCACAAATGGATTCGACCAATGGATTCACAAATGGATTCAGCAACGGGTTCATAAACGGACTCAACCATTGGATTCACAAACGGATTCGACCAATGGATTCACAAACGGATTCAACAACTAGTTCATAAACGGACTCAGCTATCGGATTCACAAATTGTTTCGACAAATGGACTCACAAACGGGTTCAGCAAATGGATTCACAAACAGATTCAGCCAACAGATTCACAAACGAATGTGATAAATGGACTCACAAACGGGTTCAGCAATTGGATTCACAAGCGGATTTAACAAAACAGATTCACAAACGGATTCGACAAAGGGAGTCACAAACGGGTTCACAAACGGACTCAGTCATCGGATTCACAAACGGATTCGATAAATGGACTCACAAACGGGTTCAACAAATGGATTCACAAACGGATTCATCAAGCGGATTCACAAACGGATTCGTCAAGTGGGTTCACAAACGGACTCATCCAATGGATTCATAAACGGATTCATCAAGCGAATTCACAAACGGATTTAGCCCACTTCCTTTATCAATAAAAGCCGCTCATAAAGGGAGCGCACCTCTATCTCTCGCAATTTCAAATTCTTGCTTTCATTGAGTCTTTGCTTTCTTTTCTTTCTCTTTGTCAATGTCTTCGGCGGTTGTCTTTCTTTCGTCGACGCGTTTTGCTTTGCAATCAACGTCGCTGAGGGGCTCTGTAGATACCCCGCCTTGGACCACTCATGCCCCGATTGCATACATAGTATTTTTATTTTACTTACTTTTGTTAATTTCTGTTACTCCGATTAAGTTCCTAACTGATTCCGTTAGTTTTGGACTAAACTGCATAACGAAGCTAACTTTGGAGTCATTTCTTTCATTCTGTCATTTATCACCCGCGGGCACCTCCGGCACTGCTTGTGGGCTGCGCGCGCGTCTCACCCCTAAAGCCGAACTCGCGCTTCCTATTTTGGCAGTTACGGACTGCAGTCCTTTCCCTTCATTTTCTTGATCACAAAAACCTCTTTTTTAATCCACATTCATCCCCTCTTATTTCATAACTCCCAAATCCCATATTCTAGCCTTTTCCTTAAAACTAAATATTTGATCTTTATTTCATTTGATTTTCTATTTATTATTTAATTGTCTTTATTTTCTTATTGGTTAAAAAAGCTTCTTTCCCTCCTTTCTCTACCTATTTAAACCTCTCATTTCTACCTTAGAAAAAGACCCAACTTCTCTTCTCTACAAAAACTATACACAAGTTCTTGGACCTTGGACACCAGTTCTTAGACACAAAAATTCTACAAAATTCCCTCTACACCAATTTCTTCACCAAGAAGGCTTCTCTCTACAAAACTCTACACAAATTGTTCCATAAAAATTTCTTTACAACAACACTATTTTCTTCATCAAGATTGGAGTCTTGTTTCTTTTCCCAACAAGGTACAACTTCTCTTTATTTTATTTATGTGCTTTCTTTAATGTATGCAATCCCCATCAAATGGGACATGACCAAATGATCATTTTATTACATTAAAGTTGGTTAAAGGTTATCTCCCTACATTCTAAACTTTAGTTTAATTTACCATTCTTCTCTTAATGTAATCTTTAGCATAAAATCAATAAAACAATTCTCTTTTATTTCCTTTGCAATTTCCCCTTTCTTTTCATTGTAATTGTTAGCACTTTTATATTAATAAATTGAATGACTTTTTACATTAGAACACCAATAGTAGCAAGACCCGCGTAAGTGGGGCAGAGTGGGTGTTTAAGTACTTCCCACTTCATCACCTAACTGCCGAACCCTTCTCTCCCGAATCTCTGGTTTTGTACATAAATTAGGATATTCTTAGGTTTTTCTTATGTTCCCTTAATAACATAGGTGGCGACTCTAACATCTAAAACCAATTAGTCATCTTAGGATCCTTCCACCGCTCTAGCCATGTAGTGGGTTTTTCTGGGGTATCTACACGTGCACACCTTTACAATGGTCTCACATTCAAGACGAGAGAGACCATAGATGCCGCAGCAGGAGGAGCATTAATGAACAAAGCGGTAGATGAAGCTTATGACCTAATAAAAAACATCTCTTTGAATCATTACCAATGGTCAAACGAGAGGGAGCAACCGCAAAGAACTCCAGGTAAGTATAATGTTGACACCGTTACTCTTCTCTCCTCAAAAGTCGACATGCTTCTTAAAAAAGTTTAAAAACTTGAATGTGAATCCCGTGGCTAATGTTAACATTTTTTGTGAGTTATGTGGATCAAACTCACATAACTCCGAAAGTTGTGAATTGCTTGATACTACTTCTAGTGAGCAAGCCAATTTTGTTGCCTCTAATGGACAAAGAGGGGGTATGTATTCAAACACATAAAATCCTGAATGGAAAAATCACCCCAACTTTTCCTATAGAAGCAACAATGTTTTAAACCCACAACCTTCTACACAACCACCGGGATTTGCATAAAGGAATTTCAACAATAATAATTCTTTCCCTCCCCCTAAATCTAAATTGGATCTTTTAATGGACTTTGTAGTTGAAAGTAAAAACAATCAAGAAAAGATCAATAATGAATTTAGGGAATGTTTCAAGCAAATGAATAGTAGGTTTGATAACCTAGTGGCGCATAATAAGATGCTTGAAAACCAACAAGCTCAATAGGCCAACATTTCGCATAGACCACAAGAGAGTCTTCCCGGTCAACCGCAGAGGCCTAATGAGCACGCTAACGCAATAATCTCGGTGAGCAAAGAAATTGAGAACCATAGTCCGACCCCATTGAAGGTGGAGCCTAATGAAGAGATTAAAAATGAGATTGAATGCCCTAGTTTTGGTAGATATTTTGTTCCCCCTATACCCTATCCTCAAAGATTAATCAAGAAAGGGGTTAATGGTCAATATGCCGAGATTTTAAAAATTTTGAAGTCTTTAAATGTTAGAGTTCCTTATTTTGATGATGTTAAGAAAATGCTTTCTTATGCAAAACCTTTAAAAGAAATGCTTTTCAAAAAGAAGTCTTTAGAAGAATTTGAAAACTTCACATTAGCGGAGGAAGTAAGTGCTATTTTACAAAAGAAACTTCCCCCAAAACTCAAAGACCCCAGAACTTTTTCAATACCTTGTAGCATTGGTTGGTGTAATATGGACAATGCAATGTTTGATCTAGGGGCTAGCGTTAGTATAATGCCCTTTTTGGTTAGTGAGAGACTAGGTGTGGGGGAACTCAAACCCACCACCATTTCTCTCCAATTAGCAGATCGCTCCATACAATACCCGATTGGTATTATGGAGAATATGCCTTGTCGTATAGGGAACCTAATCATCCCTGTCTACTTTGTTATCCTCGAGATTGAGGAGGATCAAAATATTCCAGTTATTTTAGGAAGGCCTTTCCTTGCCATAGCAGGGGCAATCATAGATGTTAAAAAGGGTACACTTACTTTAAATGTGGGAAATGAAAAAATTGAATTTAGTAAGCAAAACTCAATTCTTGAAAACTCTTGTCAAAAAGATAAAGTCTTTGAAAATAATCATAAGGAAATAAATGTCATTCAATCTATGGATCCAAAAATGGATCATATAGATGAACTTAATACTTATGAAAAGCATATCAAAGAAATGAAGGAATCAATGGCCAATGACAAAAGTGTAGACTGGAAAATGTTGCTACATGACAATGATGAAGGAGATGACATAATCGAAAAGTCAAAAGAAGTAGCACCCAAGAAAGCAACGGGATGGCGAGCATGTAAGGACTATCGAAAAATAATCCCGTCAAAAATGAAAAATGGATGGCGCATGTGCGTCGATCATAGGACCTTAATCAATCCAACAGTCATGAAGTGGCGAATTGTCAAGGACAATAGGCCATCAAAATATCATGCCATGCCCATTGCAATTAAAAGAAAGGGGTCGAGCTAATGGCCTTAACCAAGCATAATCGGGATGGTAACCGATGGATTATTTCATTTTATTTAATTATTTATTATTATTATTTTTTATTATTATTGTTAATTTGTTTTTCTAATATTTGTTTTGTAGGTTAAAAAAAAAGTAAAAAAAAATTTGCAGTTTTTGCTCGGCCGAGCATGAAAGGACAAAATATACAACAATCTAGAGTGCTTCGCTCGCCCGAGTCAAGGCCTATGCTCGGCCGAGCAGGCGGGTTTGACAGACGCAATTTTTGGTCAAAATACGGGTCTCTTGGCTATTTTTCCCCATTCTTCTTCATCTCCTTCAAACACCTTCTCTCTCTAAACCCTCCTACCCGCCAACCCATCCACTTCTACCATCAAATTCTCCCTCAAACTCCATTCTTTCCGGCCAACACACCCCTCCCCAACCTCCATCACCTCCCAAAAACACCATCTCTTCCACCACCACCACCACCATTTCAGTAAGTACTTATTCCCCTGTTTTCTTTTACTTGTCCCAATTTTTTATTTACTTTTTAAAACATTAGGGACAATGTTTAATTCAAGTGTGGGGGGAGTAGTATTTCTTTGATAGTTTTTCTCTTTATCTGTTTATTTATTTTTTTAGTATTTTTTTTATGTTGCATTTTTATTTTAGATCATATTGCTATTATGTTGGCAATTAAGTAGTTTGCACATTTAAGTAGTTTATGGTAGATTGCATTAACTATTATCATGTTCTTATTTTTCAATAATGTAAGGGCAATGTTCCCATTTTTTTAAAAAAATAAAAAAAATAAAAAATGCTCCATTCATGATGAGAATGTTATCAATAATTATCATTTGCTTAAGAAAAATATTTTATTTCTAACTTTTACTTCTTAAAAAATTTGATAAAAGTAACTTAGGATTATATTGGATGGTAAATAGGAAATTTCAAAATTAATATAGACTTTTAAATCTTATTGAATAAAAGCATTACTTTATTAATGGATTTGTGGTCATTTAAGTTTGGTTACAATATACTTGTGAAAAACTTTAAAACATACTTGTGTATTTATGTCAAAACTTTCATTTCTACTCTTTTCCAAAGATTTACATTCTTGTTATGCTCTTCCCGAATCACAAAAGCTTTCACTTTAATCCACCTTTCCATTTCCACTTTCAAGGCTAAATAAATGAATATAATCTTCTTGTAAATTGTCCACTCAAATATCTAAATGAAACAATTCATTATAGAGTGTGACAATTTAAATCAAGAAACTCAATTGCCACGTTTAATCAATATAATCTATAAGCCTTTTTCCACTATCATCCTCCGCCTATCATCTTTTGTGATTCAAAGTGCATAACAACTTATGAATATCTTTGCTAAAGAATAAAAATCGTAGTTAAAGAAATGTATTTCCAAGCATGAAAAATTTCTTCACAAAGCACTCTAAAAGAGTGAATTTATCTTTCAATCCTTACTTGTGATCCACAAATTTATTTGGTTATCTTAAATATGCTTTTACTCAACAAAATTTATTCATGTTAGATTAACATTTACAGTTTTCTATTTACTCTCCAATATCATCCTACATTTTTTTTCACAAATTTCTTGGGACGGAAAATTTAGAAAGAAAGCATTTTATGAAGACAATACTTTATATAATGGTATTCTGAGGGAGCATTGATGACCTATTTGTTATTATTTTTTGTCGTTTTTCAATCTTTCCCTTTTCTTTCTATTCAAATGTTTAAACTTGCTCGAGGACAAGCAAGGATTAAGTGTGGGGGAGTTGATAAATGACTATTTTATAGTCATTTAGGGTCTAAAAATAATATGTATTTACCTTATTTTAGTAATAATTAGCTCATATTACTTTATTTTACTTCACTACCCGGATATAATGCACTTGGTGGTGTGTTTTTGTATAATATAGGTTTTTGGAGCATTATTATGGACTTAAGACACCACTTTGGAAGAGGGAGAAACAAATGAATGAGAAGCAAATCAGCTGGAGCAAGAAAATTTAGAAAACACACCAGACCAGCTAGTGCTCGGCCGAGCACCATACAAGACTCGGCCGAGCATGGGAATCAGAAAGGAAGAATTATTTTTCAAAGGCTTTCTCGGCCGAGCACCTCCCTTAACTCGGCCGAGCACCCCCTGTTTCCAGCAAAAAGGTGCCTTTTCAAATGGAGACCTCTTCAAGAAGCCATCTGGGAATGAGCACTCCTTTTGACCCAAATGCCTATATAAGAAGGCTATTTCAGCCTTAGAAGACATTTAGAAATTGTTGTAACATTACTCTAGCAAATTTTAATATCACAATATTTTTATTTTACATCTTTTTGAGGTGTTCTTGAGGGAAATTCCGAGTTGAAGAAATAAGAAATCTTTGAAGATTACTTTCATTCCCTATTTTCATTTATAAATCTGAATAAGTATCTTTTCTCTTTACTCCTTTTATCATATGTCTTGTTCTTATTTTTGTATGATCATAATTAACATGGCTTGTGAGTAATCCCCCTTATTCTTGGGGTTGGAAACTCAACTTTATATGTTCATCATTTTTAATTCATGCTTACTTTATTTGTCTTCATCTTAAAACAATATCTTTGTATTATACTTAAATGCCTACGACCATGATGACGTCCATGATTCGTATGAATCCCAGTTAATCGAGAGAAGGACCTAGCGGTGAATCTCGATTAACGGAACCTTATGAAGTGAATGGGTTTCTATTAATCACAAGAGTAGATTAATGGCCTAGGGATGTCCTTGAGTGGAAGTACGTGGAAATTTCATAAACTTAATGGGTTTTTACTAATTATGGGCCATCGAGAGATAGGGCATAATTAGTATTAAAATACATGTGTTTTAAGCCTTGGTTAAGAAGTTGACAAAACATAGCGTACCATCCTTGTTTTAAAATGAATCTTTAAATCTAAAGAGCATGATTACTTGATGAATATATGTTGTTTGAGTCCCAATCCCGAGAGTTCCTCAAAATATAAGAAATTCAATTCAAAGTTAGAGTTTTACAATCTATTTCTAGTTAGTGACAAACATTTATACCCCCAATCAATCCTTTTTACTATACTTCTCTTTTAAAGCAATCATTTCTAAAAGTAAACATTGTCCTCGTGGGATCGACCCGCATTTGCCTTTATATATACTATATCTACACCGTGCACTTGCGGTATTTATAAATAAGCCTTCGTTTAGGCCCTAACACCGGGCAATTTTAACTTGACCTTTCTGGTCAAAGTTTGGATTTGGTCAACACTACTCTACAGGATGGTTTGACTAAGAGAATGGGCTTACGTCACATTTGGACTGCCGGGAAACTTTTGATTTCAAAAGAATGGGCTTACGTCACATTTGGATTGCCGGGAAACTTTTGATTGAAAAGGAATGGGATTACGTCACATTTGGACTGCCGGGAAACATTTGATTTAAAAAGAATGGGCTTATGTCACATTTGGACGGCCGGGAAATTTTGACTTGACCTCTTTGGTCAAAGCTTGGACTTGGTCAACTCATCGCTATGGGATGGTTGACTAAAATATTGGACATATGTCACTTCGGACTGCCGGAAAACATAATTTGACCTCCTTGGTCAAAGCTTGGACCGCGGGAGTCTACCCGGAAGGTGGACTTAAGGTGGGATTATCCTAGGCTTTTTGTCATAGGAACCTACCGGAAGGTTGACTTAAGGTGGGCTTATTCTAGGCTTTTTATCACAGGAACCTACCCGAAAGGTGGACTTAATCTTGGACTTTTTTGTCACGGGAGCCTACCCAGAAGGTGGACTTAATCTTGGACTTTTTTGTCACGGGAGCCTACCCGAAAGGTGGACATAATCTTGGACTATTTTGTCACGGGAGCCTACCCGGAAGGTGGAGCTCTTCTATCCTATCCTTAGACTTTTTCTCTCGCGGGAGCCTACCCGGAAGGTGGATCTCTTCTATCCTATCCTTAGACTTTTTCTCTCGCGGGAGCCTACCTGGAAGGTGGACTCAATCTTGGACTTTTTTTTATCAAGGGAGCCTACCGGGAAGGTGGACTTAATCTTGGACTTTTTTGTCATGGGAGCCTACCCGGAAGGTGGATCTCTTATATCCTATCCTTAGACTTTTTCTCTCGCGGGAGCCTACCCGGAAGGTAGATCTCTTCTATCCTATCCTTAGACTTTTTCTCTCGCGGGAGCCTACCCGGAAGGTGGACTCAATCTTGGACATTTTTTTTGTCACGGGAGCCTACCCGGAAGGTGGATTCTTAGGGGACAAGTCCTAAGAGTTTTATCGGGATTGAATGGAAGAGGCGATCCGCTCGCTTTCTAAGAGACTTATCTTTATCTTAAAGGTGACGGGACCTAACTGGGCCTTTTAAAGGTAAGACGCATTTTTTTGAGACTGGGAGAGAGAGCCTAGGGGCGATTTACAAGACAGATTCATGGACAAAAATAGTCCAAGACTTTGAGAAGCAATTTTTAAATAAAGATCAAAAGCATTTTGCTTGAAACGTTGTCTTTCATAAATGATGCCAAAGGGGCAGATTAGAAATGCTTATTTTAAAGGAAAATATTTTAGCGAAGTGTTTTAGTCAAATTTTGATTTTAACTTAACTCCGAGATTTGCCATGCATAAAGTCCTTTTGAGCTTTGTCCATTTCTTAGGAGTGATCGGGAGTAGGGGACCTTTTCATCGTTGATGTAGGAACACTCCTAATGCTTTCGTTGTAGGGATAGCCCCAATGTCTTTGTTGTCGCCGATGTTGGGATAGCCCCAATTTCTTCATTGTCATCGATGTTGGGGTAGCCCCATGTCCTTATTGTTGTCGATGTTGGGGTAGCCCCGATGTCATATTTTGACCTTTGAGGTGATGTTAGGAACCCATCCCTTTTTCATGATGCACCCTTTCTTTTTCCTAGGCCGCCCTTGCGGGTTTTCAACCTAGCGGGCATCTCTTTTGCGTCTTTTATGGCACACCCTGTTTTTTGCCTAGGCCGCCCTTGCGGGTTTTTAACCTAGCGGGCTACTTTTTTGGTGTCTTTCCTTTTTTATGAGTGATCCAGCCGACTCGATGGAACGGGTACTTAAAGTATTTTTCTTGGAGGAAACATGCAAGGGCATTTTCGGGAGAGATTCCCTTTGTTTTGGTGAGCTCTTTGAGCATTATGGCATATAATGGAGGGAAGCCCTTGCTTGACAGAATATAAGTGTTTAGCTCTTTCCTAAGATGAAGAAAAGAAGACTTGTCGAGACATTTGAAATTTGCCTTAGTTAAGATCATCAAAAAGATTGCTTGAATGGACCATGTTTATTATTAAGTCAAGATTATAACAAGCTGTGATATCCCACATCGGTGGGATATACAAACTCGGAGTGGTACTTAAAGTCAAATGAATTACCAATGAATACCAATACGTCCAAGGATTTTTGGGTGGGTCTGTGGTAAGCCAAGTGGACCTAAGATATTTGTATTCATTGGGCCAGTGCGTGGTACTTGTGTAACGGGTCGGGCCTGCAGGCTCGGGTCATTATAAATGGTATCAGAGCGGGTCCCGTCCAGAAGTGTGGAGCAAAGTGCTGTGTGGAACAAAGTGCACACCGCGGAGTCGGTGGGATTCACTTCTTGAATCCGTACGAGCGACCTCTTGAATCCACACTGCCCCGGGTTCCGATCCAAGTGGGTCTTACCGGGGACAATAAGGATCCAAGTGGAGGAGATTGTAGTATCCCACATTGGTGGGATACAAGAATCTCAAGTGGTACTTAAGGTGCAACGAATTACCAATGAATACCAATACGTCCAAGGATTTTTTGGTGGGCATGTGGTAAGCCAAGTAGACCCAAGAAATTTGTATTCATTGGGACAGTGCGTGGTACTTGTGTAATGGGTCGGGCCTGCGGGCTTGGGTCGTTATAAATGGTATCAGAGCGGGTCCCGGCCGGAAGTGTGGAGCAAAGTGCTGTGCGGAACAAAGTGCACACCGCGGAGTCGGCGGGAGTCACCTCTTGAATCCGTACGAGTCCCTCTTGAATCCACACTGCCCGGGGTTCCAATCCAAGTGGGTCTTGCCGAGGACGGCAAGGATCCAAGGTGGGGAGTATTGGTAGTGGTGCCCTAGGCATGTTTAATAAATGTTGTAATTGTTATCATTTATTTTATATCAATAAAGAGATGTTTTGATTATTATTGTTGTTCATGTTAACTTATAATAATCTCCGTCCCTAGTACTTATTAAGCACTAGCATAAAGTCTAAATGATCATGGGATGATCATGTTAGATTTATGGGTACTTGTTTGGAACAAGGTACTGGACATGACCCGCTGTATGAGATTTATGTCATGGTCTATGTCGTACATATATCTCATATTAGTTATGTCATTTGAATCCTTAGACATGAAGTTATTATAGTCTTCCACTTGATGAACATTATGTTTGTCATATTCAAACGCTACCTTTAACCGGGTAGCTATAAAGGGTATGATTGGCATAATCGGATTCACGTAGGGAAGAGTAATAAACTAAATGGATTTGTCCCTCTTCGGAGAGATGTCAAGCTTAGGTCTCTCGTAGGAATGATGTTGATGAAAATGTTCAGCTGGACTCAAATGAATTGATTAGATCAAGAGCAAGCTAGGCAAGAGAGGTACAAGACCATTATTGCATTCACTTCTTGCAAAATGAGTGAAGGGCAACAAGTGAGTCTTTACATGCTGAAAATGAAAGGCTATGTAGAGCACCTTGAGAAACTTGGCTATCCAATCCCATTGGAGTTAGCCACGGATCTCATTCTTAATTCATTGCCTAAAAGTTATAATCAGTTTGTGATGAATTATAACATGCATGGAATGGATAAGAGTCTCTCCGAGTTGCATGGGATGCTTAAAACTGCGGAGATGAATATTGTGGAGAAAGGTTCTCCCGTGCTCTTGGTTCATGATGGGAAGAAGGCTAGTGACAAAAGGAAGGGTAAGAAAGTTGTCAAACCCAAGATAAGCAAGGCAAAGGTTGCCAAGGCTTCTGAGGCAAAACCCGATTCACAAAAGGATGCAATCTGTTTCCATTGTCAAGAAATTGGTCATTGGAAATGTAATTGCAAGGCTTTCTTGGAAGAGCAAAAGAAGAAGAAGGGCAGCAAGGCTGCGTCGACTTCAGGTATCTATATGATAGATATTCTCCTTTCTACCACTGATTCTTGGGTATTGGATACCGGATGTGGTTCTCACATTTGTTTAAATGTGCAGGGTCTAAAAAATAGGAGACTACTTAAAGAGGGTGAAGTAGACCTACGCGTGAGGAATGGAGCAAGAGTTGCTGCACTAGCCGTAGGGACTTATGAAGTCACTTTACCTTCCGGTTTAATACTTGTTTTGAACAATTGCTATTATGTACCAGATTTAAGTAGAAATATTATTTCAATTTCTTGTTTGGATAATGAAGGTTTTAAGTTTCTTATTGAGAATAAAAAATTTTCTATTTATTTAAATGATGTGCTTTATGGTATTGCTAATTCATTTAATGGCCTTTATATTTTGGATGTCAAGAATGAAAATAATGAAAATGTCTATCATATAAATAAGAAATCTAAACCTAATGATGTAAATTATTCTTATTTGTGGCATTTCCGTCTTGGTCATATTAATGAGAAGCGTATCTCAAAACTCCATGGGGACGGTCTCTTGGGTTCATGTGACCTTGAGTCATATGATACTTGTGAGTCGTGTCTTCTTGGAAAAATGACTAAGACACCTTTTACCAAGTTAGGTGAAACGGCAAGCGACTTATTGGGGCTGATACATTCCGATGTATGCAGACCATTAAGCAGCAATGCTAGGGGAGGATTTCAATACTTCATAACCTTCACTGATGATTATAGTATATTTGGGTATGTTTACCTAATGAAACATAAAAGTGAAGCATTTGAGATATTTAGAATATTTCAGAATGAAGTAGAAAAACAACTTGGCAAAATTATTAAGGCACTTCGATCAGATCGAGGTGGAGAATACTTGAGTCATGAATTTGATGATAATCTAAAGAATTGTGGAATAGTTTCATAATTGACTCCACCTGGAACACCACAATGGAATGGTGTGTCCGAGAGGAGAAATCGGACTTTGTTAGACATGGTTCGATCAATAATGAGTCAAGTTAATCTTCCAATATCCTTTTGGGGTTACGCTCTAGAAACCGCTGCCTTCACACTAAATCGTGTTCCAACTAAATCGGTTCAAAAGACTCCATATGAGATATGGAGCGGAAAGAAACCTAGTTTGTCTTTCATGAGGATTTGGGGTTGCGAAGCTTTTGTCAAAAGACTTGTCTTCGACAAACTAGCACACAAATCTGATAAATGTATTTTCGTGGGATATCTTAAGGAAACTAAAGGATATTACTTTTACAACCGAGAGGACAACAAAGTGTTTGTTGCCCGAACTGGTGTCTTTCTAGAGAAAGAGTTTCTCTCCAAAGAAATCAGTGGGAGTAAAATAAATCTTGAAGAGATTCGAGA
>JAOWBW010000197.1:4306684-4380822 GCA_026119855.1 Campanula takesimana | reverse complement strand
ATTTCAAATTCCTGCTTTCATCGAGTCTTTCCTTTTTTAGTGATGTCCTCGGCGGGTGTTTTTAACTTTCGTCGACGCGTTTTGCTTTGCAATCCACGTCGCCGAGGGGCTCTGTAGACACCCCGCCTTGGACCGCTCACCCCGATTGCACATTTGATTTTGTGTTTCTCCCCATTTTAAGTGTTTCTCGTTAGTTTCTGTCACTTCCGTTAAGTTCCTGACTGACTTCGTTAAGTCCAGGGACTAAACTGAATGACAGGGCTGACTTTCTAGTCCATTCTGTCAAAATTTCCTTCTCTGAGTCGCGCGCCTCCGACAGGAGGAGCCAGGCGCGCGCGCCTCCCGCCCCCAAAGCAGGAAGCGCGCGCCTCTGGGCGTCAGTTACAGATTTCTGGCCAGGATTCCCTCCCTTGCTCAATTTACAGGATTTTGCCCGGGAAGGATTTCTTGGTGACTGAGTTTTGGCACAAAAACACCCCTCTTTCACCTATAAAAACCTCTCTTTACCTCCATTTTCAAGGATCGAAGACTTAGACCGAAAATTGAACTTACAAAAACTATACCAAAATCACTTTCTAAAGGTTCTCCAAGGATTTCATCAAGAAATATTTGAAGGTCTTCAAATTGTAGGTAAAAGTCCATCTTTTCCTTCCTTTTCTACTTCATCTCCTCTCTCTTTTTACTTTAATCAAATGTGCAATCACCCAAATCATTTTGGGACATGACTCTAATGATCACCTCATCTCATTGAGGTTGGTTAAGGAGTTATCTCCTACATTCCAAATCATATTTTAAATCCCCCCTTTTCATGACTTAAAGAAGAAGAAGAAGAACATTTTCATTCATGTAGATTTTGATCAAGCAAGACCAACTTTAGTTGGGCGAGATGGGTGTTTCGGTACTTCCCATCTCGTAATCTAACCTCCGAACCTCAAAACAAAGAATCTCTGTTTTCGTAATCAAACTTAGGCTACAATCTATAGGTTTTTCTTATGTTCCTCAAAACATAGGTGGCGACTCTAAAAACAAGTTAGACATCCTAGGATAACACACGCGCTCTAGCCTAAGGCCGTGGTTCCCCCGGGGTATCTACACCAACAAATCATAAGGGCACTTTGGTGAGACCCTTGGGAAAACCATGCTTTGAGTAAGAAATGGACTTTGACACAAGGAGATTCGACTCGAGAGGGAAAACCGATTTGACTCGAATGGTAAAATTTTGGGGAAAGACCCGAACATGCACTTTGGGGAATTCATCATTTCATTTTTAGTTTTAAAAAAAAAAACATTTTTATTTTTATTGGGTGATCTTTCACATGAACAAACGTTAGAGCGCAACTTAGGAACATGCTTTCATTATTGTTCGAGCTCTCTTTAAAACGCATTTTTATCCTTAGATGGTTGGAAAAGATTTCTCTCCTTTTTCGCAACTAATCTAAATCCTGGATCAGTGGAGGCCATCACTATGTCTATAAGCCCCTCGTATTTCACCTGTATTGCACACTCCCAAGGATGGACTGTCCCGGTCGAGGGTCCTATAAGGCACGTATCTTCTACCGACCGAAAGAACCAAACCTAGGGTATAGCATGTCGCAAAGTTCCAATGCGTGGGCCATTCTTATCATAATCAAGCCCCGGTTAAGGTCAAGAGTAGCTCAGTGCCTTAACGAAAATTTGGCATGCCCTCATTTAACGAGGGGTCTTTAACCTCAACCTTGGGCTTAAGGATGATAAGGATGAATCAAACATTAGGGCTTAACGACATGTGTCACCCTATTCTTAATACATGACTTCGGTTAATTATGGTTGGAATTAATGCATAAGTCAAGGACCGGGTGAAAGATGACCTTGGTCACACTTGCTTTCACAAGGAGTCGTGACTCGGGCGTTAACTTGGCCATAATCAACTTCGGGCACGTATTAGGGACGTGATGACGTGAGCTAGACCAAAAACCAACCATGGTCATGGTATTTGTGTGTCACAGACATGTGTGGTTGACTCGGCTCGGAAGGGGAGGTGGAATGGACCCGTGCACGTGAGAAGGGCTCAAGAGCACCAATCAAGCTGCATCATGGCATCCATCCCAGGTTTAAAGGGTTTTTTGGAACGTGCACAAGGTCAAGTGCGCGTTGTGCCTTCTATGTTCCCTTTTGAGTCAAAATAGGATTTTTTTTTTTTTCAATTTATTTTAATATCATGAACAATGTATGAACAATGTATAAACAATTATAATGAACAAGCAATTGCACAAGTAATCAAGCAAAGATATGAACAAGCAAGGATCAAAATTTTGTACATGTGTAAGTACCCCAATCTGAATTTGACCTACTTTAGAGGAATTCTTGGTACCATTTAGGGATAAACCAATGGGCCAGGACCTCACTAGGATAAACCTAATATTCTAGGACTGAACTAGAATTAAATTTAGAAAAATCCAGAAGCTCGCCAAGTCGAGTCGTACGGATGGTTTGGGTACTTGAGGGGTTGAGCCGTACGGCTATGTTGGGCACCCTCAGTCCCTATAAATTGAACCCCATGCTGATCATTTCAGGGGGGAGAAAACGTTTTGTGTGTTGATACTCTGGCAGTTTGAGAGCAAAAATTGTGAGTGATACACATTTGAGTGAAAAGTGAGGAAGATAGGCCATAACCATCATAAGTGAAGCCTCCTTCTCCCCATCTTCTTCTTCATCTCAAAATCTTTTTGTTATTGTTCATATTACTTGTTTACTTTGTGTTATTTCTTATTATTCTTGCAAGCCTTGTCCATTCAAGCACTTTACATTTCTTGCAAGTCTTGTCCATTTCAAGCACTATATATATATATATATATATTACACAAGTCTTGTCTTCTCAAGCTATATATATTATTGTTATATATATATATGTATTATGATTATATATGTACATTGGAACCAAATCGTGATGTGATTCAAGGTTCCCTTCATGCCTTGTGTATGATTGTGGGGTAAAACCTAAAGATGATCATGGTTTGTTAAGTTTTATGTTGATTTTGTTCTTGTTTGGCCATGAGAGTCATGATTGGGTGATAAAGTTTCAATCTTTATCATCCCAACCATGACCTAGCCATAAAATCACCAAGCATGGGACATAAAGATTCAATATTTATGTTACATCTTTGTTTCTAAAGGTTTAATCTTGCATAATAAGTCCATTTCGATGGTAAAGTTTGAATCTTTACTCATGAAATGATCATTTTGGTCTAAAGGGCATGTTCATCAACTTTCTCAAAATTTCCCCAATGATTGTCTTGATCACACCCAAAACCTTTGTTTTTGGTGTCTAATTTGTGATCAATGACATAGGTATGATTAAATCCATGTTTTTGTTGAAGAAAATAACTGAAAATGATCATTTCAGTCCAGTTTCAGCACGAACACACTGTTTTGCTTAAAACTGGACAGTTTTCTGATAAACTGTCAAAAACCTCTGGAATGCTCTCCCTAGCCGTACGGCTACTTTAGCCAGGGAGTGCATTTTCCAGTTTCTTCCCTTTCTGACTGAAATTTTTGCAAAATAACCCTTTTCTGTTAAATAATTAACCAGTTTTGTTAAAATGTCAGTTTCTCCCATTTTTGAAACACACACGCACTTTTGTTAACTAATGTTAGGGAGACTCGGTCCTATCCGAGGCGACTTGGGTGACGTAAAACTCTTCCCAAGGCGTAACCTGACCTCCGAACTAATAGAATCTCTAACATTTCCATTTGTTAGGTTAAATAATTAACAAATGTGGTGACCCCGTTATGTTTTGCGTGATAACCGTGTTTGGTGTTTCGCCCTTCGAAACGAAGACCCTTCGTTTCCTTCGTCACGGGGTGGGATCCTTACAGTGGCGACTCCGCTGGGGAGTAAAGTGTTTGCAAACTTCTTTTTAGAAGCTTTGAGGACACTTTTGTGTGGGTCAAACTCCCGTCCCCCGTTTTCGTTAACTTTTGTGTGTGCTGTGTTTCTGTTTGAATCTTCTGGAGGTGAAACTGTTCTGGAAATGCAATAAACTGGGGCTTGATGATCAGAAGTTGGAAAACTGCAAAAAATAATTGCCAGGATGATATAGCCGTACGGCTATATTGGGCAGGGAACAGAATGTTTCAAAATTTAACAATTTCGTGCAGGGCAAAAACATTCTATGTCCCTTTTGCTTCTGCTTATCCAGGTTCCAAATTTACAGATTTGTTTGTGCACATTACCTTCTTCTTTTTTTAGCCAAAACTTAGTTTTTAAAGCTTGGTTATGCACAAGTCTTTTTGGACATAAAATTGGGTTTTTAAGGCCTCCTTGTGCATAACCCCTTTTGTAAAGATTTTGAATCCTTTTATCGTGCACAACTTGTTTTGCAAATGGTTTTCAAAAGGATTGTTTCTTGTGAAGTTTTGATTTCAAAGAATTTTTTGGTTGTGCACAATTTGTTGTATGTACAAGTTTTGGCTTTGATTGTACATATGATTCTTGCTTGATTGCTTGTGTAAATAGCTTATTCATGCTTGCTCATTTTTGTTGATTATTCTTATTAATGCTTGTTCATATGTTGATTATACATTTCTCATGATGTTAAAACGAATCGAAAATTTCTATTTTAACTCAAAAAGGAACATAGAATGGCTTCACACTACGCGCACTTGACCTTGCACGTTCCAAATGCCCTTTAAACCCGGGATGGATGCCAGATGCAGCTTGATTGGTGCTCTTGTGCCCTTCTAGCGCGCACGGGTCCATTCCACCTCCCCTTCCGATCCGAGTCAACCACATTTGTCCGTGACACACAAATACCGTGACTTTGTTTAGTTTTTGGTCTAGCTCACGTTACCACGTCCCTAATACGTGTCTAGGATTAATTGTGGCCAAGTTAATGCCCGAGTCACGACTCCTTGTGAAAGCAAGTGTGACCATGGTCAACTTTAACCCGGTCCTTGACTTATTCGTTAATGTTGGCTATGATTGACCTAAGTCATGTATTATGGATAGGGTGACACCGTGTTGTCGATCCCTAATGAATGGTTCATACTAATCATCCTTAAGACCACGGATAAGATTCGAGAGCCCTTATCAAAGATGAGGTTATACCGGAAGTCCCTTAAGTCCCTAAGATGAATCTCGATCTTAACCGGGGCTTAATCATGATTGGAATGGCTCACGCATTGGGAACCTTGCAATGCATTAGACCCTAGGCTAATTTATTTCGGTCGGTGGAAGCCGCTTTCCCTATAGGACCCTCACCCGGGACAGTCCATCCTTGGGAGCGTGCTAGACAGGTGAAAAACGAGGGGTCTATAGGCGTAGTGATGGCCTCCACTGATCCATGATGTTGAATAGTTGCGAAAAAGAAGAGAAATCTTTTCCAACCAACTAGGAATAAGACGTGTTTTAAGTAAACATGAACAATAAACGCTAAGCCTTTGAACTGTGCACTAACTTTTGTTCGTGTGGCAAGACTGCCTAATAATGATTAAAAGAATAAACAAAAATTCGTTTTCTGAAAACAAAAATTGCTAAATTCATCAAACGCATGGTTTGGGCTTCCCCCCCCCCACCCAAAAGGGTCAAACTCGTTTCTCTCAATGAGTCAAAATCTCGTTTGTGTCGAGTCCCCGCCTTACTCAAAGCATGGCTTTTCGAGATTCTTTCCACGGTGCCCTTACGACTTGTCGGTCCTTTGTGCTATAGGAAGCAATGGAAAGCAAATCCCAAGCGACTGAGGTAGATATCCAGTTGGATGCACAGGCCCAGTTGGAAGGCAGGGTGAACTCCTAGAAAGGACGGTGAACACGATCAGGGATCAAATACGAAAGTCAGAGGTCGATCGCAATGAAGCGATCAAGGTGGTTCAACAGCTCCAGAAGGAGATTAAGGAGGTACTCCATAAAAAGGTTGAGGAGCTATGGGAAAAGGGTGGTGAGAGACTCAGGAAAGACCTCAAAGAGAAGTACGATCGCCGGTACGAGCTCCTGCATAGCCGAGCAGAATTGACGGATGAATTAGAAAGGCACAACTCAAGGAACACCCGAGAATGTCTCCATGAAATTGTGAAATCCATTGAGGAGATCAAAAAGTCCTCGGAGAAGTCGTCCTCCTCACCAAGGACCATCCCCGACCACTTGGTCCAAGACGAGCAAGAGTCTCGTGATCAACTCCAACCCGTCACAGTATCCCATGGGAAGCCCGCGGCAGTTGTGGGAGGATTTCACCCCCAAAGCAAGGGAGCTTACTACCGTTGGTCCCATGAGCTAGGAATGCCCAGAGAGCAAATGTTGGATCATTTACTCGAGATCGGTAAGATCGAGCTCCTCAGCCGGCACGTGATATGGACCGAACCGATCGGAGCTCGCCACGATCCAAAGCAGCACTGCAAGTACCACCAGGCCCCCGGTCATTCTACGAATGCTTGCCTCACCTTGAGAAATCATATCCAAGCACTCATTGACGAAGGTGTCATCACCAAGTAAGGAGACAAATGGTTTTAAGGTGGAAATGTAAGGAGGTGGAACAAGGAAAGAAAGAATTGTTAGGAGTGGCTTAGTGTCTAGGTTCTAGAGGGTCCCCAAAGTCCGTTGTGGACATAGTCTTTTGTCTTTTTTGCTTTCCCAAAAGGCCCTGCGAGGCAAGAGTATGTAAAGAACCACGGGGTTGGCCATGGTTGAGTCAATGAATGGTGGAATGGTTGAGTAAATGTAATCAATAGTCGAGTCTAAAGTTGTAAAAATTGAGTCTTCCGTGAAATGAAATGAATCATTTTACTTCTATTCTCTCTAGACTTGAGGCATTATTTGAAAATTACATTATCTCTCGGAATCGCTTTGATTAATGTTTCCAAATGATTGCTATGTCCCAAAAATGACGAGTTGACTCCCCAAACATAACAGTCAACAACGACTCATTAAAGGATGAATGGACCTAAACATAAAAGGGTGCTAAATTCAAACGATTAATCTTGATGTGAATGAATGTTGTGATCAATTGGCATGAAGAAAACCATTAATGGCAAATCTTCCCCCATACACTCTCCCGATACACAACCCCATACATGTTTCTGAGATAAATTCCTGATACACGCCAAAGACATCCCGAGACAGTGATGTTGGGTTTCAGAGTAACATGCGCAGCAGAAAATAGCATTTAAAATTTTATGAAACCCAAAGCCCGTAGATCCATTCATATGATTAGATCAAATACTTGCAATATGAATACTAGAAAACTTAACCCTTGAAGACTTTGAATTTGGTCTTTGATCTTGGTGGAGAAATTTAAGCTTTAATCACAAACAAGTAAGAACACGAACTTTGAAGATGATGAGCTTCACCCTCTAGCGGTATCCACACCTTGAACGAATATCAAGAACACTTGATCTTGGTTGCTAGACCAAAATTCTGAAACACGTTTTCACAATTAATATGAACTATATGGAATATTATTTTGTGTATTATTTTGTTCTTCAATCTAGGATGTCTTAGAACAAAATAAAACTCTCTCAAACTCTTTGAAGACTTGCACAAAAGCTAGGTTATGTTCTGGCCTGAATTTGGCTGTTTATATATACAAGTTAGATCTATTCCAAATAGGAAACTTGTGTCAAAACCCGTCCAAAATCCTTTTCTTAATTAAATCAGGAAGTCTATCCCGACACACTGTGCGGCCGCCCAAAATCAGGTGTGCGGTCGCCCAAAACCTGTGCGGCCGCCCAGCCTAGTTTGTGCGGTCGCACACCAGGATCAGAGAGCCTTAATTTTCCAATATAGTCCTTTTAGGATTCGTTCAATTGTGTGTGACCCTCTAGGATTATACTAAGTTGGAAATGGGTTCAAACATGAATCCATAAGATAAGATTAGGTTCTAGCAAACCGTCATACCTACCCAAATAGTATAACTAGATACAAGTTCACATTCCTTTAGAATATGTCACAATCCCTTTCTCCACGATCTCATTGAACACATGTCATGGTCAAACGGTCAACTTGTCTTTGTTCAATACTTTCTCGATTCCGAATATGTTGATAATCCAAATGAAATTGATCTAATCAATTCATTTGAGTCCGGCCGAACATTTTCATTAACATCATTCCTATGAGAGGCCTAAGCTTGAGATCTCTCCGAAGAGGGACAAATCCATTTAGCTTATTATTCTTCCCTACGTGAATCCGATTATGCCAATCATACACTTTATAACTACCCGGTTAAAGGTAGCGTTTGAATATTTCAAACATAATGTTCATCAAGTGGAAGACTATAATAACTTCATGTCTAAGGATTCAAATGACATAACTAATATGAGATATATGTACGACATGGACCATGACATAAATCTCATACAGCGGGTCATGTCCAGTACCTTGTTCCAAACAAGTACCCATAAATCTAACATGATCATCCCATGATCATTTAGCCTTTATACTAGTGCTTAACAAGTACTAGGGATAGAGATTATTATAAGTAAACATGAACAACAATAATAATCAAAAAATCTTTTTATTGATATGAAATAAATAATAACAATTACAACGTTTATTAACCGTGCCTAGGGCACCTACACTAACAATCTCCCACTTGCCCTAGGCCCAATCTCCCATGTATCTAATACCCATGGACCTAACATGACCTTCATGTTTATCTTGTGGAAGTCCCTTTGTTAGCGGGTCCGCGACATTGTCATCAGTAGGTACTTTGCATATATTCACGTCACCTCTGTCAATGATCTCTCGAATGACATGGTAACGCCTAAGTATGTGTTTAGATTTTTGATGTGCCCTTGGTTCCTTTGCTTGAGAAATAGCACCATTATTATCACAATAAAGGTCTATTGGATTAGCAATACTAGGAACCACTTCAAGTTCAGTGATGAACTTCTTAATCCAAACAGCTTCCTTTGCAGCATCCGATGCAGCAATAAACTCAGCTTCCGTTGTAGAATCAGCGGTTGTACTCTGCTTGGAACTCTTCCAGCTTACAGCTCCACCATTTAACATAAACACAAAACCTGATTGCGATCGACTATCATCTCTGTCGGTTTGGAAGCTTGCATCCGTGTAAGCATCTACAACGAGATCATCTTCCATTGAGTCTTGCTTAGAGAAACTCCATGTAACACCGGCAAGGTACCTCTTTTAGAATTTTCCATATGGAATCTTCTAATGACCTTGTCAATGTATGTACTTTGGCTTAAACCAAGTAGCCTCCTTGATCTATCTCTATAGATCTTAATGCCAAGTATATATGCGGCTTCACCCATATCTTTCATTGCGAAGCACTTTCCTAACCAAGTCTTCACAGACTGAAGTGTAGGAATGTCGTTTCCAATGAGTAATATGTCATCCACATATAAAATAAGGAATAGCACTATGCTCCTACTAATCTTTTTGTAAACACAAGGCTCATCTTCGTTTTTGATGAAACCAAACTCTTTGACCGATTCATCAAAACGGAGATTCCAACTACTAGAATCTTGCTTCAATCCATAAATGGATTTCTACAATTTGCACACCTTAGAATTTTGTTCAAAACCTTCTGGTTGTGTCATATACACATCCTCTTGTAGTTTTCCATTTAGGAAAGCGGTTTTGACATCCATTTGCCATATTTCATAATCATGATATGCGGCAATGGCAAGCAAAATTCTTATAGACTTGATCATTGCTACGGGTGAAAAGGTTTCATCATAGTCAATACCATGAACTTGCCTATAACCCTTCGCTACAAGTCTAGCTTTATAAGTATGCACCTTCCCATCCATGTCAGTCTTCTTCTTGAAGACCCATTTGCATCCTATGGTTTTACACCTTCGGGTGCATCAATCAAATTCCAAACTTGATTGTCTTGCATGGATTGCAATTCGGATTCCATGGCTCCAAGCCATTTGTCCGAATCAGGAGAAGACATCGCCTCTTGATAGGTTGTCGGTTCATCATTCTCAATGATTTCCACCTCATTACTATCCGTTACGATAAATCCATATCTCTCGGGCTTGGATCGTAACCTACTAGATCTGCGAGTTGCTTGTGTATTTTGAACAGGTCCCACAACTCCTTGTGGTTCTTGTTCTTGTTCCACTATTGGTTCAATATTATTTTTTGGGTCTCGAATTTCTTCAAGATTTATTTTACTCCCACTGATTTCTTTGGAGAGAAACTCTTTCTCTAGAAAGATACCAGTTCGGGCAACAAACACTTTGTTGTCCTCTCGATTGTAAAAGTAATATCCTTTAGTTTCCTTAGGATATCCCATGAAAATACATTTATCAGATTTGTGTGCTAGTTTGTCGGAGACAAGTCTTTTAACAAAAGCTTCGCAACCCCAAATCCTCATGAAAGACAAACTAGGTTTCTTTCCGCTCCACATCTCATATAGAGTCTTTGGAACCGATTTAGTTGGAACTTGATTTAGTGTGAAAGCAGCGGTTTCTAGGGCGTAACCCCAAAAGGATATTGGAAGATAAACTTGACTCATCATTGATCGAACCATGTCTAACAAAGTCCGATTTCTCCTCTCGGACACACCATTCCATTGTGGTGTTCCGGGTGGAGTCAATTGTGAAACTATTCCATAATTCTTTAGATGATCATCAAATTCATGACTTAAGTATTCTCCACCTCGATCCGATCGAAGTGCCTTAGTACTTTTGCCAAGTTGGTTTTCTACTTCATTTTGAAATATTCTAAATATCTCTAATGCTTCACTTTTATGTTTCATTAGGTAAACATACCCAAATCTACTATAATAATCGGTGAATGCTATGAAGTATTGAAATCCTCCCCTAGCATTGCTACTTAATAGTCCGCATACATCGGAATATATCAACCCCAATAAGTCGCTTGCCCTTTCACCTAGATTGGTAAAAGGTGTCTTAGTCATTTTTCCAAGAAGACACGACTCACAAGTGTCATATGACCCAAGGTCACATGAACCTAAGAGACCGTCCCCATGGAGTTTTGAGATACGCTTCTCATTAATATGACCAAAACGGCAATGCCACAAATAAGAATGATTTACATCATTAGGTTTAGATTTCTTATTTATATGATAGACATTTTCATTATTTTCATTCTTGACATCCAAGACATAAAGGCCATTAAATGAATTAGCAATACCATAAAGCACATCATTTAAATAAATAGAAAATTTCTTATTCTCAATAAGAAACTTAAAACCTTCATTATCCAAACAAGAAATTGAAATAATATTTCTACTTAAATCCGGTACATAATAGCAATTGTTCAAAACAAGTATTAAACCGGAAGGTAAAGTGACTTCATAAGTCCCTACGGCTAATGCAGCAACTCTTGCTCCATTCCCCACGCGTAGGTCTACTTCACCCTCTTTAAGCAGTCTCCTATTCTTTAGTCCTGCACATTTAAACAAATATGAGAACCACATCCGGTATCCAATACCCAAGAATCAGTGGTAGAAAGGAGAATATCTATCATATAGATACCTGAAGTCGACGCAGCCTTGCTGCCCTTCTTCTTCTTTTGCTCTTCCAAGAAAGCCTTGTAATTACGTTTCCAATGACCAATTTCTTGACAATGGAAACAAATTGCATCCTTTTGTGTATCGGGTTTTGCCTTAGAAGCCTTGGCAACCTTTGCCTTTTTATCTTGGGTTGACAACTTTTGCCTTATCCTTTCCTTTGGCACCAGCCTTCTTCCCATCATGAACCAAGAGCACAGGAGAACCATTCTCCACAATCTTCATCTCCACAGTATTAAGCATCCCATGCAACTCGGAGAGATTCTTATCCATTCCATGCATGTTATAATTCATCACAAACTGATTATAACTTTTAGGCAATGAATTAAGAATGAGATCCGTGGCTAGCTCCAATGGAATTAGATAGCCAATTTTCTCAAGATGCTCTACATAACCTTTCATTTTAAGCATGTGAGGACTCACTTGTTGCCCTTCATTCATTTTGCAAGAAGTGAATGCAACAATGGTTTTGTACCTCTCTTGCCTAGTTTGCTCTTGAAACATGGCTCTTAACTCCACGCCTATCTCATTGGCTTCCAAATGTTCCAAACATTGTTGGAGTTTTGAGCACATAGTAGCAAGCATGAGACAACTTACATCTCTAGAATCATTACGATGTTTCTTGTAACTGTCTCTTTCTGCCCTAGGGGCAGTAGGTTTTGGTTCAGCAGGAAGTGGCCCATCGAGAATGTACAACTTATCTTCTTGCCTTAGAACAATTCTTAGGCTACGTATCCAATCCATAAAGTTAGTACCATTCTCTTGGAGCTTATCCTTCTCAAGGATCGATCGCAACGAAATTGATTGAGTGTTGTTAGTCATTATCTACAATTATGCAAAATTTCCAAAATTTAATAAGTACCAATTTTCATTAAAGAAATAAACAATGTATTTTTCCAAAACTACTCCCACTAAATTATACAACCTTCTTTATACATCCAATGTATAGTATAATTTAAATGGGTTGAGATCCTGCTTTAATTTAATTTTAAGTACGCTTTGGCGCACCGCTCAAAATCAAATTAATTAGGTAGACAACTCTTGTCAATCATATCTAATATGACTCTCAGTTATTTTCATGAGATTCTTTAAGAAATCTAATTTCAAAAAGCATGTTAAATCTCATCTTTGCCTTAAGCCCAAAACTGTTTTGACGCTTAATTAAGTCCAACCATTTTAAACGCATATGAAACTCTTATTCACTCATCTTGATCATACATGAATAAAATCAATGCACCTCGCTTTGGCGAGCCCACACAAAATTACCCATGTATAAACAAGTTTTTAATCATGGCATGGCAGAAGGACTTAAACATTCTTTGAATGTTCATTAATTTAAGCATAATATTTATGTGTCATTAGTTTCTCTATAATTATGAGGATGAGACTATTTCAACTTTGGTTATTATCTCCAAATCAAGACAACAAGAAGTGCGGCCGAAACTAAGCCATAAGTCATCCACAATTCCGCACTAATTCAAGAAACCAAGAAAGTAGTCCATGTGGCCGAAACAAAGCAATAGATGGTCTCGATGAACGTAGGCCAATTGCATCCACAATTCCACATGGATCTCCAATCTTTGAATCAAGAATTTTGTTTCTCAATTTTAGCAATTATGAACTCTTCATAATTCTAACTTCGTTTTATCCTTGAAACTTTGATTGCGATCAAGTTTGGGAAACACAATCTCAATGAACGTAGATTAGCCATCCAAACCTTGAACCAATCTTAGAATCACAAGACTAAAACAAATAGGAAAATCAACCCCAGGATCCACACCCAAACCAACTGCCCCAAAACCCACTCCAGATCAGCAAGTCTGGCTGGTCTTGTCACTGGTCTGGTCGGACCCCATCAAAATTCCATGATTCTGACTCTGACCGAAAATCAAAACCAGAATCCTGATAACTGTGCGGCCGCCCAAGAAAAACTGTGCGGTCGCCCAAGATTTTCTGTGCGGTCGCACAGTAGCATCAGAATGAATTTTTAAAGTTCGAAAATTTGTCTCAAAATTGTTTTCCCCGATTATTAAAACTTTGATCCAATCAAAAATTAATAATCAAACAATTCAGAATCCAACATAATTTTTAGTGCGATTAAAGTTGTAAAGCAATAAACCACATAAAATCATATAACACATAAACATCATATGTCCAATATTCATATCATGTTAGGCACATAAACAATTTATATACACACAACATGATCTAGGTATTGAAATAATCAACATGAACGGGGCTCTTATACCACTGTTGGGTTTCGGAGTAACATGCGCAGCGGAAAATAACATTTAAAATTTTATGAAACCCAAAGCCCATAGATCCATTCATATGATTAGATCAAATACTTGCAATATGAATACTAGAAAACCTAACCCTTAATGACTTTGAATTTAGTCTTTGATCTTGGTGGAGAAATTTTAGCTTTAATCACGAACAAGTAAGAACACGAACTTTGAAGATGATGAGCTTCACCCTCTAGCGGTATCCACACCTTGAACGAATATCAAGAACACTTGATCTTGATTGCTAGACCAAAATTGTGAAACACGTTTTCACAATTAATATGAACTATATGGAATATTATTTTTTGTATTATTTTGTTCTTCAATCTAGAATGTCTTAGAACAAAATAAAACTCTCTCAAACTCTTTGGAGACTTGCACAAAAGCTATGTTATGTTCTGGCCCAAATTTGGCTGTTTATATACAAGTTAGACCTATTCCAAATAGGAAACTTGTGTCAAAACCCGTCCAAAATCTTTTTCCTAATTAAATCAGGAAGTCTCTCCCAACACACTGTGCGGTCGCCCAAAATCAGGTGTGCGGTCGCCCAAAACCTGTGCGGCCGCCCAGCCTGGTTTTTGCGGCCGCACACCAGGATCAGAGAGCCTTAATTTTCCAATATAGTCCTTTTAGGATTCGTTCCATTGTGTGTCACCTCTAGGATTATACTAAGTTGGCAATGGGTTCAAACATGAATCCATAAGATATGATTAGGTTCTAGCAAACCGTCATACCTACCCAAATAGTATAACTAGATACAAGTTCGCATTCCTTTAGAATATGTCACAATCCCTTTGTCCACGATCTCATTGAACACAAGTCATGGTCAAACGGTCAACTTGTCTTTGTTCAATACTTTCTCGATTCCGAATATGTTGATAATCCAAATGACATTGATCTAATCAATTCATTTGAGTCAGGCCGAACATTTTCATCAACATCATTCCTACGAGAGGCCTAAGCTTGAGATCTCTCCGAAGAGGGACATATCCATTTAGCTTATTATTCTTCCCTACGTGAATCCGATTATGCCAATCATACACTTTATAACTACCCGGTTAAAGGTAGCGTTTGAATATGTCAAACATAATGTTCATCAAGTGGAAGACTATAATAACTTCATGTCTAAGGATTCAAATGACATAACTAATGTGAGATATATGTACGACATGGACCATGACATAAATCTCATACAGCGGGTCATGTCCAGTACCTTGTTCCAAACAAGTACCCATAAATCTAACATGATCATCCCATGATCATTTAGCCTTTATACTAGTGCTTAACAAGTACTAGGGACGGAGATTATTATAAGTAAACATGAACAACAATAATAATCAAAACATCTCTTTATTGATATGAAATAAATGATAACAATTACAACGTTTATTAAACGTGCCTAGGGCACCTACACCAACAAGTGAAAAAGTGAGGGCGTTGTTGCTCAACCACCAAGGTTTAACCGTGATCACGTGTGCGTAATCAGGCAAAGGGCTTCCCGGACTTTCAAAGTCAGCCCAAAGTGACAGGCACACCGCCAAGGGGATACAAAGGAGCTAATACCCGGGAAAGCGAGCTAGGGCTAGTGTTTACCTCCTCCTAAAAAAACAGAGGAAAAGGAAGTGAATGTAAAAAAAAAAAAAAAAAAAGAGAGAAAAGAAAAATGAATGGAAAGGAGGAGAGGAAATAGCAAAAAGGAATGTTTGCCTCAAAAGGCCCGTTCACCCCAAGAGGTCCATCTCGGGGAGATTTCCGCAAAGCAAAGTGAGCAACAACGAAACCAATCCCGGCAAAAGCTGCCCAAAGGCAGAACTACGGCGACCTGAGCTCCTCATATTGAGGGGAACGTAGGAAGCCTTTGGGTCCGGTCATAGCGTGAAGTGAATCCATTGAACCTCGGTCCTTTTAAAATGGCCCGGTTCTCTCCCGTTGGTCCCGTAAATGACCAACCCCCCGGATAATGACTAAACCCTCTTAAACACACTTTGATCTTGCCATTGATCGAATCTGAATCTCAAATGATCACAACATTTATGCATTTTAAGGCTAATTGCTTTAATTTTGACCTAATACTAAACACGGTCCATTCGAGAAAGCATTTTGATGACATTGACTAAGGACGATTTCGAATGCCTCGACAAGTCTTCTTTTCCACGTCTTAGGAAAGAGCCAAACACGTGAATTTCTGTCCATAGGTTTCCTTCCTAAAAAAGGGACTCACTCCCGTAAATGCTTATGTGTGAACAAGCGTGATTTGCTCTTGTCTGTGTCAGATTCAAGTATTGCTCTTGTCCGTGTCAGAGTCAACTAGGCCACTCATAGGAAAATAAAATGGTCGGATGTGTGAAAGGGGGGAAAGGTGATATGATTGGGTGCTTTGGAAGAGGAAACCCATGCGAGGGAGGACCGCGTCCTGAATAAGGAAAGATGCGCACCCGAGAGGAAAAGGGTGAGGCCCAAGGGGTAGTTCCCGGCAAAGACAAAACACTGGGGCTGGCAAGCCATGAATGTGAGACCCGAGGAGTAGTTCCCTGCAAGGCAGCGCACTGGGGCTGGCAGGCCATAATCGTGCAGTGGAAGGGCCAACGAAGAGTCATGCTTTGGGTAAAACGGTCTGAGTCAAATAAGGTCTCCCGTCTGTCGAAATCCCCTAAAAGTCCTCAGAAAGTTTGGCAAAAAAGTCAACCATGCTTGTATGATCCGTACGGCTGGTTTTTCCATGTGAAAAATTTCATATTAGCAGCTTGTATCAGATGATTTCCCACAAGTGAAACTCATTTTCACTTGTTCAAAACCTGTCAGGTACGTGTCAAGGTCCAAATAATTAAGTCCAAACACATCTCGGGAATCCCCGACGGTCCAGAAATGACCACAAAGCCCTCTCGAGGCCCAAGCTATGCATAAACGGTGAATTTACGAATAAAAAGGACAATGTTTTAAACAACCAAAGATAAAAAAAAATTCATACATTGTTTTTGAATAAAACAAATCAAAAGAAAAATTGTTCAGGTTGGTGCATCCTAATCTGAGTCCGGATAAGGGTCCTCCGGAGGCGAATAAACCCTTTCCAAAGGACGAGGTGGGTACATGCTGGGGTCAAAGAAGAAAATGGACTCTGCCATGCTTGAGCCTTCACCCGAAGAGGATTGGCCCGGGAAGAAGGAAGGAGGAATCTGGGAATGAGGACCTGGATGTCTGGTCGGCAGGGGGTCTACACGATCTAAAGCCAAATGGGCAAAAGGGTCCGGAGCGATCTCGTGTGAGCCGGGATCACGGAGCGAATCATGGAAGGCCTCCAAATCAGCCCGCCTAAGGTATGGCGGCGAACGAAGGACGGCGGTAGCCCCACACTCGAGGACCGACGGAAAGGCCTCTCCTCACCACTCACCGAGTTTCTGCCCGGCGCAAACCTAGATTCAGTCCGAGGCCCCTTGGAAGAGCGCCCAATGAACCTCTTCAGCCACCTCTTGGACCGTTTTATTAAGGAAGGCCTCTCCAGCAAAGCTCGTGCAGTGACCTGCACATGAAAGTGAAACTGCTCAGTGAAAAGGAACAGGGGTATGTGATAAGTGTGTGCAAAGGAAATGAATGGGAACATACCACTCCCTTAGGAGCATCCTCAGGTGGGGCTCTCTCTCCTGTCATAGATGTGGCCACCATGTGGACCCGGATATCTGAGTATATGTATGAGAAGTCCTACCACGTCAGGGGAGCCACCCCAGAAGCCACTACCTACGGCGATCTCAGCCTCCGGGCCACGAAGCGTCCGTATGGCTCATCAGTGATAAAGTGAGAGGCGTTCACCCCCATGAGATAGGGGTCTTCCCCTCGGTCGGCAACGAACATGGTGTAGGGAGGGTCAATAGGAGCCCTCTGCATGAGCCCGAGCCCGTTCTGCCAAAGTACCCTCTCTCCCAAATAGAAAGCCTCTCCCCGGAACCCTACCAAGAGTCTCATATCCCGTGTAACCTGCAGAGCCTCAGATAGGACAACGCCTAGCCCTTGCCCCTTATTACTCGACCAAGGAAAGAGGTTGAGCTCGGCCGACATGGCACCCCTCAGCACTGCCCTGACATCGGCATGACGGACGGAGACACGTCCCTTAGATCACCTCTTTTTCTGGGCCCCTCGAGCCTAACAGACCATGGCTGGGTATGTGATGGCAGGATCAACGGTCAGATCCAATGGGTAGCCACCAAAGGCCTCGTAGTACCAAGCCTGAAAGTAAAAGGGCAAGGAAATCATTAAGATGGCGAAAACCGGAAAAGGGAATGAGAAGGAGAAAACAGAAAAATGAGGGAATGAAAAGAATGTACCTCCAAGGCAAACTGAAAGCAAGCTAAGGACTTGCTCGCTTTCCGGCTGAATTTGTCGAGCTCCATATACAGCTCAGGCAACCCAGCCTCTCCCCAAGCAATACTCCGAACGGTCTCGGGGGTAGACAGTGACCCAAGCAAGGGGACCATGCATGTGGTATCAGCATTGGTAAAGAGGGTGTTGCTAAGCAGGAGCCATATATAAGCTCGCCCGAGTTGCTCAGCATTCACCAAGCCCGCCAAGTATTCTAGAATTCTGGCCCGAATGGCCCGGTCAACATCCTGTACAGTGATACCCAAGCCCTTGGTAGGGCCCGAAAAACCGATGAGTGCCTCAACGTCCGCGGCTGAGAGCCGGTCGGTCCAAATAACTGGTCGGCCACCGAAGGAGAGCCCGGTAATGGCGGAAAAGTCTGTGGGAGCACGGTCACCTCCCCCAGCTCAAATGAAAAGTGTGGGTGGTATCCCACCAGTGCTCGCCCAAGGCAGAGATGAGTCCCAGGCTCCTGTTAGTGCTAACCAGCTGGCCTACGGCATGAATGAATGGCACCAAGCCAGTGCCCTCTACCCACTCCCTCGGACCAGGCCCATCGCCGACAGCCTCGGGCATGGCCTCCCACAAGGAACAACACATGTCGGGAGATCCTCTAGATTTGGGATCACCGCCCTGCAGGTAAACACTGCAAAGGTATGAATAACTCAGTTTTATAATACCAATGCGTATGATAAATGAATATGATGAATATATCATGCAATGAATGTTTTGTGATTTTACCCCTTTTCAAATTGCGTTGGGCATTTGAGGGTATGTTTTGTGAAGAATGCAATTTTACCCTTTTCAAATTGCGTTGGGCGTTTGAGGGTGTGTTTTGTGAAAAATGTAATTTTACCCTTTTCAAATTGTGTTGCGCGTTTGAGGGTGTGTTTTGTGAAAAATGTGTTTTTACCCTTTTCAAATTGCGTCAAGCATTTGAGGGTGTGTTTTTATGAAAAGAATGTGTGAGGTTTTGTTTGAAAAGGTTTTTCTCCTGTCCCGAAGGAACAAAAACCCGTCCCTTTTGTGAATCTTGGTGTCCTGAATTTTCACAAGTATGCAACAATTTGTCCTAGGAAAAGCTAGCATGCACTTGAATGTGTCAAAATGACTAGTCAAGCCTAAGGTACAAGTAGTTTATGCACGAATCGTGGGACAACACACTTTGATTTTGGGAAGTATAGCTAGTCATATCCAAATGACGATATGAACACATGCCCATGCCCCTAGTGATCCCAATAACGTGAAAATGAAGCCAATTTTGCGAAGGGACATTTTCTTAAAAGCCCTTCATTCTAACTTTTATTTCTAAAGAAGACACAATATTTTTCTAATTGCTCAAAAACCCAAGGGACAAAAATAGCCAAGAATACCCCTAACTACCCCTTATAAGGGTGCTCCCCCTTTCCAGGCCATATTTTCAGGCCATATTTTCATCCCGTTCTGAGATTCATGTCTCAGACTCTTAGAAACACTGAGAATCATGTCTCAAACCTATAAAAACACTAAAAGTCATATCATAAATGTATAAAAACACTGAGAGACATGTCGTATGGCTATAAAAACATTGAAAGTCATGTCACATACCTATAAAAACACTTACAACCATATCACATACCTATAAAAACACTTAGAACCATGTCACACACCAATAAAAACATTTAGAACCATATCACATACCTATAAAAACACTTGGAACCATGTTATATGCCAATTAAAACACTTAGAACCACGTCACATACCTATAAAAACACTGAAAGACATGTCACATACATATAAAAAACACTTAGAAACATATCACATACAAAAAACACTTAGAAACATATCACATACCTCTAAAAACATTGAGAGCCATGTCACAAAGCTATAAAAACACTAGAGTCATGCCGCAGACCTATAAAAACTCTGAGATACATGTCACAAACCTATAAAAACATTGAGAGTCATGTCCCTGACTTGTAAAAACACTAAGATACATGTCACATACATATAAAAACACTGAGAGCTATGTCACATACCTATAAAAATACTGAGACAAGTGTCTCAGACCTATAAAAGCACTGAGAGATATATCTCAAACCTATAAAAACACTGAGAGACGTGTCTCAGGCCTATAAAAACACTGAGAGACGTATCTCAAACCTATAAAAACACTGAGAGACATATCTCAGACCTATAGAAACACTGAGAGACGTGTCGCAGACCTATAAAAACACTGAGAGTCATCTCGTAGACCTATAAAAACACTGAGAGACATGTCACACCTATAAAAACACTAAGAGACATGTTCTATACTTATAAAAACACTAAGAAACATGTCACATACCTTTAGACACACTGAAAGTTATGTCGCACACCTATAAAAACACTGAGAGACATGTCGCACACCTATAAAAACACTGAGAGACATGTCACATACCTATAAAAACACAGAGCCATGTCGCAAAACTATAAAAACACTGAGATACATGTCACAAACCTATTAAAAAAAACACTGCGACAAGTGTCTCAGACTTATAAAACAGTGAGAGACATATCTCAAACCTATAGAAACACTGAGTATCATGTCACAGACCTATAAAAACAATGAGAGACATGTCTCAAACCAATAAAAACACGGAGAGGCATGTCACATACCTATTAAAACACCGAGAGCCATGTCGCAGACCTATAAAAACATTGAGATATATGTCAGAGACCTATAAAAACACTGAGATACATGTCTCAGACTTATAAAAACCCTAAGAGACATGTCTCGTACGTATAAAACATCCGAGAGTCATGCCACATACTTATAAAAACATTGAGAGGTGTGTCGCAGACCTATAAAAATACTGAGAGACATGTCACATACCTATAAAAACACTGAGAGACATGTCTCAGACCTATAAAACACCGAAATCCATATCACAAACCTATAAAAACATTGAAAGTCATGTCACAAACCTATAAAAACATTGAGAGCCATGTCACAGACCTATAAAAACACTGAGAGTCATGTCTCAGACCTATAAAAACACTGAAAGCCATGTCACAAACCTATAAAAATAATGTGAGCCATATCACAAACCTATAAAAAAAACATTGAGAGTCATGTCACATACCTATAAAGACACTGAGATACATGTCACAGATATATAAAAACACTAAAAGACATGTCTCAGACCTATAAAAAACCCTAAAAGACATATCTCATACCTATAAAAACACTGAGAGCCATATTAAAGACCTACTCCCTCCATCCCAGTTTAAGGTTCTTACTTTTATTTTTGGTATGTCCCAGTTTAAGGTTCTTAGTTGCTTTATTCCTTAAATGGCAAAGGATGAATATTGTTTTGGACATCTTTGTCCTCATAAAGTTCATATATTACAAAAAAACTATCACTCATCCATCTACTTTTCACTCACTTGCTTTATGAATGGACAATTATATCCTTCACACACTATTATTGTTGACACAAATTTGTCTTGGTTTCTTAATAAGCGTGTAAAGTCAAACTCAGAACCTTAAACCGGGACGGAGGGAGTATAAAAACACTGAAAGATGTGTTGCAGACCTATAAAAATACTAAGTGACATGTCACAGACCCATAAAAACACTGAAAGTCATGTCTCAATCCTATAAAACATTGAAAGTCATGTCACAAACCTATAAACATTAAGAGCCATGTTACAAATCTATAAAAACATTGAGAGTCATGTCACAGACCTATAAAAACACCGAGATACATGTCATAGACATATAAAAATACTGAGTGTCATGTCTCAAACCTATAAAAACCCTAAAAGACATAGTGAGTTAGTGACCAATCCCTATATATTTGGCACAATTTATTAGAGCCATTTATTTACCATTTATACAACTTTTCTTCTAGTTATTCTTAATTTTTATCAAAGTTTTTTTAACTCAAAATGTTTCATAATACTATACTCCATCCGTCCCATTTGAAGCTTCACCATTTTGATGATGGAACAAAAATTAAGAAAAGTGATAAGTGTAAGAAAGGTTGTGAGAAAGAAGAAGTTAGTGGATATAACAAGGGGGACTACAATATTACAATTTAAATATGTGAGGGAGAAAGTTAGTGGGTATGACAAGTGAGACCTATAATTTATATATGTGAGAGGAAGAAGTGAGTGGGGTCGACAAGTGCAGCCCACTTTTTTACCATCTTAGAAAATAGGGGTGGCAAATTGGGTACTTTGGGTTTATCCATTAAAGTTAAAACACCCGGGTAACCCAATGGATTTTTAACTTTAATGGGTAAACCCAAAGTACCCAATTTGCCACCCCTATTAGGAAATAATGAAGCTTTTAACGAGACACCCATTTTGGTGAAAGGTAAAGCTTCTACCGGGATGGAGGGAGTATTTATCTCAAAATAAATGTCAGAAATTGTTCTTTATCAAAATGAAATTTTAGATATTCATTTTGAAACGAAGAGAAGATCATTTAAAGAAATTTCTTTGTGCACAATTTTTTTAAAGCAATACTCCATCCGTTTCATGTGAGTTGAGACAAAAAAAGGGCACAATAATTAAGAGAAAGTAGTGAATGTGTGGTGGAAAATGAAGAGAGAGAATTAGTGAGGTAAATAGTAGTGTTGGTTGGATAAAATGAGTGGTGGAAAATGAAGAGAGAGAATTAGTGGGGTTAAATGGGTGGGGTTGGGTGATTATAAAATATTAAAAAGTTTGCCATTTTGGGTGGTCTTAATTGAGGTGAAACGGACGAAAATAGAAATAAGTTTCAATTCACATGAAACGGAGGGAGTAAATATAAAGATGGAGGACTAAATTATAAAATAAAAAAAAATCTCATTAACACCCTCCCCTAATATCCAGACCACGCCAGTCTTTAACTCCTAGAAAGTATAACAAAGTCTGTATCTTCTTCTTCTCCGACCTTCCCCGCCCGGCCGCCGTGCTTACCATTCCCCTACCGCCGTCCCCACCCACCGCCGCCCCCACCCTTCCAGATCGATGAGGTCATCTCGCTCTTCGTCAATAGCCACGCCAACCCCCATTCCCAAGCCGTCCTACTCCGTCGTCTTCTCCGATCTCGTCCATTTCTTCTATGTTTATTCTCCTTTACTGCTCAATCTCTTTCTCTCTTTCTCTGTCTCAAGATTCAGAACTAGATCAGATTAGATCTATATTTACATCCACCGTGTAGATCTAGATCTGAATTTGTTTCTCTATGTGATTTTTGTGCATTTCTGGGTTTGTCGAAGATTCCGAAATTTGTTTCTCAAAATTCCGAAATTATGCATTACTGGGTTTGTTGTGTGTTTAGTTATTTTGATGTTCCTTGTGTTCAAGTGAAACTAAATACCATCATTACTAGATGCTGCTACTCCAGCAGGAATCCTCCAGTAGAAAAAAAGAAGGCGAGTTCCGTTTCTGGTTGAGAAGTCTGGGGGACGTGATCCGTCTACCGATTCTGTGGTTTTTGATTGCTTCTTCTTCTTCTTCATGTTAATTTGATGGGGGTTATCTAACCCGAAGCATATGACGATGAAGGAGGATGGTTAGCGTATTAGGGTTGGGTGGGGGTAGTTTCGGGATTACAGTATCTCATTAAAAAAATAAAGGACCTAATAGAAATAAATATTTCATCTGGTGGACCTGAGAGAAATAAACTAAAATGTTTGTCCTATTTAAAAAAATTGTTTTAATTAGAGGAATTTTGAGAAATTTTTCCTTTTGCGAAATTGCACCTAAGAAGGCAAAAATCCCAAATTGCGTGAACATGGACCCTAGGACTAGGGGATGCACAAAATTGACAAAGATCGAGCGGAAAAGAAGGCTTACCACTCGGTCATGTCATAGATGAGCAGTAGGAGACTTGTAGAACCCCGCCTCCACGTCGTTAAGGGCAATGGTGTAACCCCGAAAATTACGGACCATGTCTAGCCGCCTATCCGCCCCTCTTGGATAGCCTCTTCGTGCACGAGCATCCATAGTATGAGCTTCGAACAATTTAGGAAGAGATCTTGGGAAACTTGATGAATTTCCTCTCAAAAATCGCTTGCTCCCTCTCTATTTTCGGCTGTGACTTTGGAAAAATGAGCAGACCATCCGTATGGCTGCTGTTTTGAAAAAGAAGGAGACGCCTCCTTTAGCCGTACGGCTGGTTTGGGCGAGAGAAAATCTTAGCCCACAATTTACACTTTGGCCCCTGGCGCCTTTAGCATGGTTTCCCCTAAGTTTCTAAAATAGAACTTAGGCCCCTTCCCTTTGGAAAATGTCCAAAATGCCCCTTTTGGCTCATGCAACTTGAATTGAACCTAGAAAGAATAGGTTCCCAATGAAAATGAAAATCGGGCAGTCCCTAGATGGACGTAAGACCAGCTTTGTGAAATTAACATGGCCGTACTTCGTAAGTCCAGGTTAAGAGTATGAATTTAACCCGACCGTAATTCGTAAGTCCAGGTTAAGAGTATGAAATTAGCCCGGCCGCGCTTCGTAAGTCCAGTTAAGAATCTGAGAATTAGCGTTAAAACGGCCGTGCTTCTTAAGTCCAGGTTAAGAGTATGAAATTAGCCTGGCCCCGCCTCGTAAGTCCAGGTTAAGAGTTTGAATTTGTGAAGTTAACGTGGCCGTTCTTCGTAAGTCCAGTTAAAAATATGAAAAAATTGTCCTCTGGCGGTCAGGAATGACATAAGTCCATTAGGTTTCGTTACATTTGCCCTTTGGCAGTCCGGTGTGACGTAAGACCATTAGGTTTGGTGAGATTCGTCCTTTGGCGGTCCGGTGTGACGTAAGACCATTAGATTCGGTGAGATTCGTCCTTTGGCCATCCGGCGTGACGTAAGTCCATTAGGTTTTGTGAGATTTGTCCTTTGGCCGTCTGGCGTGACGTAAGACCATTAGGTTTTGTTAGATATGTCCTTGGCCGTCCGGCGTGACGTAAGACCATTAGGTTTTGTGAGATATGTCCTTGGCCGTCCGGCGTGATGTAAGACCATTAGGTTTCATGAGATTCATCCTTGGCCATCCGGCGTGGCGTAAGACAATTGGATTTTGTTGATCCGGACGTACTTCGTAAGTCCAGGGTAGAAAGTGAAATCGTGAAAGTCCCGGCCATACCTCATAAGTCTAGGATGGAATTTAAGATGTTATTGCCTCGGCAGCCTTTGGTAGGGCGTAAGACCAGTATAGTCGTGATTAGGTTAAGAAAACCTTTGCCCTCGAGAGTGGCCAGGTTAGAGAAAACCTATCATTGTGACGGCAATCTGGAGAGACGTAAGACCAGTTTGTGTAGTCGACCCTCCACCATGAGATAAGTTGACCAGTTTATGCAGTCGACCCTCCGCCATGAGATAAGTTGACCAGTTTGTGTAGTCGACCCTCCACCATGAGATAAGTTTACCAGTTTGTGTAGTCGACCCTCCGCCATGAGATAAGTTGACCAGTCGACCCTCCGCCATGAGATAAGTTGACCAGTTTGGGTAGTCGAACCTCCGCCATGAGATAAGTTGACCAGTCGACCTTCCGCCATGAGATAAGTTGACCAGTTTGTGTAGTCGACCCTCCGCCATGAGATAAGTTAACCAAATTGACCAATGTGTCCCGGCAGTCCTTAGTCGGACATAAGACCAGTTACCCTCGAGTCGACCCTCTGCTGATAGAGCCTAGTCGATCGAGCCCAGCCTCTGAGCCATGCCTATTCCTTGAGTCGACCCTCTCCTGATAGAGCCAAGTCGATCAAGTCTAGCCTCTGAGCCATGCCAGCCCCCTTAGTCAACCCTCTCCGAATAGAGCCAAGTTGACCAAGTCCGGCCTTTGAGACATGCATGTTTAGGAAGGGATGAATGAATATCCACCTAAGGCCCATAGGTTTGAGTAGCCTTAAAATCTCTCACCCGAACTACGTTAGGCTTGATTCCCTCGAATAGGGATACGTAGGAATCCTATACCTCTATAGAACAAATCGGCCAAGCCATCCTCCCATCAGATTGGGATGCTTATTTTGTCGACAACCCCGTTTTCTTCAAAAGCGACGTTGCCGATGGGCTCTGTAAGTACCCCAATCTGAATTTGACCTACTTTAGAGGAATTCTTGGTACCATTTAGGGATAAACCAATGGTCCAGGACCTCACTAAGATAAACCTAATATTCCAGGACTGAACTGGAATTAAACTTAGAAAAATCCAGAAGCTCGCCAAGTCGAGTCGTACGGATGGTTTGGGTACTTGAGGGGTTGAGCCGTACGGCTATGTTGGGCACCCTCAGTCCCTATAAATTGAACCCCATGCTGATCATTTTAGGGGGGGGAGAAAACATTTTGTGTGTTGATACTCTGCCAGTTTGAGAGCAAAAACTGTGAGTGATACACATTTGAGTGAAAAGTGAGGAAGATAGGCCATAACCATCATAGGTGAAGCCTCCTTCTCCCCATCTTCTTCTTCATCTCAAACTCTTTTTGTTATTGTTCATATTACTTGTTTACTTTGTGTTATTTCTTATTATTCTTGCAAGCCTTGTCCATTCAAGCCTCTTGCAAGTCTTGTCCATTTCAAGCACTATATATATATATATATATATATATATATATATATATATATATATTATACAAGTCTTGTCTTCTCAAGCTATATATATTATTGTTATATATATATGTATTATAATTATATATGTACATTGGAACCAAATCGTGATGTGATTCAAGGTTCCCTTCATGCCTTGTGTATGATTGTGGGGTAAAACCTAAAGATGATCATGGTTTGTTAAGTTTTATGTTGATTTTGTTCTTGTTTAGCCATGAGAGTCATGATTGGGTGATAAAGTTTCAATCTTTATCATCCCAACCATGACCTAGCCATAAAATCACCAAGCATGGGACATAAAGATTCAATATTTATGTTACATCTTTGTTTCTAAAGGTTTAATCTTGCATAATAAGTCCATTTCGATGGTAAAGATTCAATCTTTACTCATGAAATGGTCATTTTGGCCCAAAGGGCATATTCATCAACTTTCTCAAAATTTCCCCAATGATTGTCTTGATCACACCCTAAACCTTTGTTTTTGGTGTCTAATTTGTGATCAATGACATAGGGATGATTAAATCCATGTTTTTGTTGAAGAAAATAACTGAAAATGATCATTTCAGTCCAGTTTCAGCACGAACACCCTGTTTTGCTTGAAACTGGACAGTTTTCTGATAAACTGTCAAAAACCTCTGGAATGCTCTCCCTAGCCGTACGGCTACTTTGGCCAGGGAGTGCATTTTCCAGTTTCTTCCCTTTCTGACTGAAATTTTTGCAAAATAGCCCTTTTCTGTTAAATAATTAACCAGTTTTGTTAAAATGTCAGTTTCTCCCATTTTTTAAACACACACGCACACACATGTACTTTTGTTAACTAACGTTAGGGAGACTCGGTCCTATCCGAGGCGACTTGGGTGACGTAAAACTCTTCCCAAGGCGTAACCTGACCTCCGAACTAATAGAATCTCTAACCTTTCCATTTGTTGGGTTAAATAATTAACAAATGTGGCGACTCCGTTATGTTTTGCGTGATAACCGTGTTTGGTGTTTCACCCTTCGAAACGAAGACCCTTCGTTTCCTTCGTCACGGGGCGGGATCCTTATAACATGGAAAGATTGTGCACAACCAAAGGTTTTTGAAACCAAAATTTTACAACAAGAACAACAACCTTTTGAAAGTCATTTGTACAAAAGGTTGTGGATAACAAAAGAATTTGAGAAACCGAAACTTTTACGAAAGGGGTAATGCACAATGAGGCTTTGAAAACCCAATTTTATGTCCAAAAGATTTGTGCATTACCGAGCTTTGAAAATCCATTTTGGCTAAGAAAAAAGAAGGTAAATGTGCACAAGTAGAGGCTGTAAATGGAACCTGGACAAGTAGAAATGCAAGGGGACCATCAGAATGCTTCTGCCCTGCATAAAATTGTTAGCTTGAAGCATTCTGTGGGCCCAGCCAAACTAGCCATACGGCTAGAGAAGTAGCTCCATTATTTTTGCAAATTTTTAGCTTCTGATCATCAAGCCCCAGTTTATTGCATTTCCAGAACAGTTTCATTCCCAGAAATCAAAACAGAAATATAAAACACACACAAAATAAGCACAAAGTCAACAAACGGAGACGGGAGTTTGATCCACATAAAATTATCCCCAAAGCTTCTAAAAAGAAGTTTGAAAACACTTTATTCCCCAACGGAGTCACCACTGTAAGATACCCACGGGAAAACGGGGGGAAAGTTCCCTCGAGAATCAAACACGGCACTTTCAATGTGTAACGGATTCGCCACATTAGTTTAACTGTAAATCCAAACTTAACGAAAAATAGTTAGAGACAAAGGATTCGGAGGTCAGGTTATGCTTTGGGAAGAACTCAACCGGTAGTTCATCCAAAGTGCCTCGGAAGAAACCGAGTCTCCCTAAAGTTTGTTAAAATTATGCAAATGTGTGTGTGTGTGTGTTCTTGAAAATGGGAGAAACTGACTTTTAACAAAATCAGTTAGAAACTTAACTAAAAGGGGTAGTTTTGTAAACAGTTTAACAGAAAAGGGAAAGACTGAAAATTCACCCCTCCGGCCAAACTAGTCGTACGGCTGGGAAGGTCATCCCTGGGGTTTTTATAGATTATCAAGAAATCAGTCCAGTTTCAGGCAGAAACAGAGCATTCTGCTGAAACTGAACTGTTTTACATCTTTCCAGATTATTTATTCACATAAAGCTTGAATTAAATCATCCCTATGCTCTTAATCACTAATTAAACATGAAAACCCAAGGTTTTGGGTGTGATCAAGGCAATAATTGGGGGAAATTAGGAAAGATAATGAACATGGCATTTGAGCCAAAAATCATTATTTGGATGGTTAAAGATGAAAACTTTAACATCTAAATGGATGATTCATCCAAGGAAAGACCTTAGGGAAGTAAGAAATCAACCTTTGGATGGATAAAGATTGAATCTTTACCATCCAAAGGGACATTATTGGAGTTAGATCAAAGTTTGAATGATAAAGATTGAAACTTTATTATCCAAACTTGATCATTTCACCATAAAATCATCTTAAAAGTAAATACATGAAATTTAACTTGCATAAATGTAAAGACATAACATAAATTGCATAAAAGTAAAGACATAATGTAAAGAGCATTAATGTAAAGACATTAAATGTTAACAAGCCTTGATTATCTTAGGTTTGAACCCTCGATCATGCATAGAACATGAGGGTACCATTGATTCATATCAAGAACTTGGTTCCAATTCATAATATGTGCAAGAATAATAAAGACATAATGTAAATAAGGCAAAATAAAATAGATTATGAGATAAAGAGAAGATGGGGAGAAGGAGGCCTCACCAATTTTGGTTCTAAGCCTATCTTCTTTTTCTCTTTTCACTCAAGAATATTTGTATCCCTAATATGCTCTCAATCTGGCAGAGTTTGCACACAAAAATGATTTTTCTCCCCCCTGAAATGATCAGCCAAGGGTCCTGTTGGGTATGATTATTATAAACCACTCCTATTACTTAATTTGATTGATACCATGACCTAATTTTATCTTTTATGGACTTTAGGATATATTGTAAGAAGTTTTATACTTCATTTAGTTAAGTCCATTTTTAGATAGTCTAGGCTTGTGAAGATTGGCTCCTCAAATTTTGAAGAAAATTCTCTAAGGCAACCTACCTCACAAGTGACCACACTTTGAGCAGTCACAAGTGACCACACCTGAATCAGTCACAAGTGACCGCACCAGATTCACTTTCAAGTGACCACATCAGTGTTACTCTCAAGTGACCACACCAAGCCATTCAAGTTACCGCACTTGAAGTGACCGCAAGTCACTTAGCTTTCCTTATGAAGACCAAAGACTGAAGACTAAACTCAAGTTTGGTTAAACTCAACCATGGTCACACTTGTGTCCAAAACCTTAGTTAGTTTATAACGTTTCAAGATTTAAAATTCAAATTTTGAATCCAACTGTCATCTAACGGTTTGATGGTACATTTGGACCACCACTACTCTGCAATAAAAAGGACAACTCAGACTGAGCTCCAATTAGAATTCAACAGCTCATTGTCCTCCAAACTTTCCCTCCAAGATTTTTAACGGCTACCTCTCCATTCAAGGCTATAAATAGTCCTTGAGTTCTTCATTGAACATTGCTGAGATTCAAAGAGATAAATTGCTGTTGTAATACTTGGTGATTGAAGATCATATTCAAGATTTCCAGAATCATTTGAATCTTCAAGCACTTACCTTCAAATCTTCAAAGATCTCCAGCAACCTTCAAGCACATCATATCTCAAGCCCAGCAACACAAGATTCATTAGGCTCTCAATCATATAGATTACATAGAGTTCTTGATTCTTTACACACACACACACCACGATTGATCAATCACATAGATTGCATCATTAGGGATACACTGGTCTAAGTCTAGGATTTATTCTTCATAGAAATAGGTTGTTGATTCAAAGCTTCATCTCTGTAATTTGTACTCAAGGAATAATCAATATAAACCTCATTCAAAATCCAAGACTGACCATCTTGGTAAAGGACGTAGATCTTTTAACAGATCAAACCTTTCCAAATCCTTGTGTCATTTATTTGCTGCTCTTTACTTTCTGCAAATTTACTTTCAGCACTTATTCATCTTGTTCTTAATGTTCATATTAATCTTGTTTGTCGTTTAGTGTTTTGATCTTTCAGATATCCAAACTTGTTGTGAATTGTGTTTGTATGTTTATCCTATTTCCTAAGCTAAAATCTGACTAACTTATCCAAACCAACTCTCAGTTCCTCTCAAACCATCTAAAGTTGCAGTCCCTCAAGCATCAAAACCTACCAAACTCTCAGTTCCTCTCAAACCATCTAAAGTTGCAGCACCTTCTAAATCATCCAAACCAACTCTCACCAAATCCAAACCCTCTACCACGGCATCTTCTGAGGGGGAGCCTCAAAAGAAGAGACCTCACTCTCTTAGCCCTGTCAAGACCAATCTCAAAAAGGCTAAGGTAACAAAGCCTCAAGTCCTTGTTCCTTCCCCCACATTCTCTCCTGCTAGCTCTCCTCAAGAAGGGGTTGTAGTTGTTGTTCCTAAGGCTGCCACAACATCAAAATCCAAACCTCCTCCTGCCGTATCAAAGACCAAGGAACTGACTCTTATGGATGAGAGCAGTTCCGAATAGCAAGTTGAAAGTAGCTCTGAAGCTACTGAGGAAATTTTTGCAGAACAAGTTCAAGATGCTGATGAGCATGATGATGAAGATGTTGCTCCTGATGAATCAGATAAGGATGCTGCTGATAGTCCAACTTTTGAGACCAAGGCTCCTGAAAAGCCTGTTGATTTTAATACTGAGATTCCTGATATAGTTATTGATGTTGAGAAGGATCAAATTCTTGAAGGCGACCGCACTGAAGCTATTAGTGATCTCACTAAGTCACCTTGCCGCACTACTCCTCTACGGTCACCTACTCCTCCTCCCATTGTTCCAACTGCTCCAACTCAATCGACCGCAAATCTGCTTGCCGCAGTGCAGCTGCTGGTCCAACACCAACAAGAAACCAACTATCAGGTCTCTCTTCTCACTTATAACTTGATTGCTCTCCAGTTTGAGGTCACTGAGATCAAAACTACTCAAGCCTTTCTCCAACATAAAATTACCTCTCTTCCCTCTTAGTTGATTGATACCATTAAGGGGGAGAGTGAGTACATCACAAAGGCTATTCGTGACTCTCCTTGGATCAATAAGCTCCAGTTCTACCGCATTGACATCTGCCGCTCCACCTCTTGCCGCACCATCCACTTCTGCCGCACCAACTACCTCGTTGAATACCATCTCTACTGACTACTTGAAAGAGTCACTCATGATTCAAACTGATGCCTTAAATAGATGTGTATTGAATGGGTTAGAGGAAGCTAGTAAAGAGTTATCCAAGGCTATGGGTGCTAACAAGTATGAACTCAAGGATGAGCTAGGCACTGTGCTGGAAACTCTTAAGACTTCTTTGAAAGAACACCTGTCTATTAGCATGAATGCAGGATTGATAGCTGTTGCTGAGAAGTTTGTGCCCAAGATTCAAGCCATGACTGTCGTGATGCAAGTGCAAACCAACAGGATTGAAATTGCCAACAATCGAATTGAGGGTCAATCAAACAAAATTGATCTCTTGTCAAGCAGGGTAAACACTGCATTGAACAGGCTGAGTCGTGGAAGCACTCAAGGAGGACAGGGAAGTTCTCAGACTCAAGGAGAAGAAAATGATGAAGAAGAAGATGGAATCAGTGTTCCAGTCATGATTCCCGGTCTACCTGCCCCTGCCTACCGCATTCCATTCTTCTCAAGCTTCTCAGATGACTTGATTCAAGTTGATCAGATCTGAAGTGACCGTGCGTGAAGTGACCGCACTGGATATTTATGTTTTGTTATGTTGGGCTGTTTCAAAACAATCTTTATTTTATGTTTGTTTTATTTTGGGTATGTAAGTTAAAACAATGATCATCTTTTGTTCTGTACTCCTACTCTTAAATGTCTATCTTTATGGAGTATGTTACTATTGTCTGTGTTTGATGCATTTCTACCTATCTTTGATTATCTTTCTTGAAATGCTTCAAATCATATTTCTATCTTGCTAGGATTAGTATTTTTTTTTTTTGTTTTCTTTTTATAGGATGATAGAAATCTATGACATTGGCTTAATGAGTGCATTGACTTGGGATATGAACTTAATAAAATTTGTATTCATTTGAAAACATGTTTTTACCAAGTACAATGAATTAGCCTTTGTTATAGTAGGTAATGGTCTCTATCAAATAGGGGGAGATTGTTGGGTATGATTATTATAAACCACTCCTATTACTTAATTTGATTGATACTATGACCTAATTTTATCTTTTATGGACTTTAGGATACATTGTAAGAAGTTTTATACTTCATTTAGTTAAGTCCATTTTTAGATAGTCTAGGCTTGTGAAGATTGGCTCCTCAAATTTTGAAGAAAATTCTCTAAGGCAACCTACCTCACAAGTGACCACACTTTGAGCAGTCACAAGTGACCACACCTGAATCAGTCACAAGTGACCGCACCAGATTCACTTTCAAGTGACCGCACCAAGCCATTCAAGTTACCGCACTTGAAGTTACCGCAAGTCACTTAGCTTGCCTTATGAAGACCAAAGACTGAAGACTCAACTCAAGTTTGGTTAAACTCAACCATGGTCACACTTGTGTCCAAAACCTTGGTTAGTTTATAGCGTTGCAAGATTCAAACTTCAAATTTTGAATCCAACTGTCATCTAACGGTTTGATGGTACATTTGGACCACCACTACTTTGCAACAAAAAGGACAACTCAGACTGAGCTCCAATTAGAATTCAACAGCTCATTGTCCTCCAAACTTGCCCTCCAAGATTTCTAACGGCTACCTCTCCATTCAAGGCTATAAATAGTCCTTGAGTTCTTCATTGAACATTACTGAGATTCAAAGAGAGAAACTGCTGTTGAAATACTTGGTGATTGAAGATCATATTCAAGATTTCCAGAATCATTTGAATCTTCAAGCACTTACCTTCAAATCTTCAAAGATCTCCAGCAACCTTCAAGCACATCATATCTCAAGCCCAGCAACACAAGATTCATTAGGCTCTCAATCATATAGATTACATAGAGCTCTTGATTCTTTACACACACACACACACCCCGATTGATAAATCACATAGATTACATCATTAGGGATACACTGGTCTAAGTCTAGGATTTATTCTTCATAGAAATAGGTTGTTGATTCAAAGCTTCATCTCTGTAATTTGTACTCAAGGAAGAATCAATATAAACCTCATTCAAAATCCAAGACTGACCATCTTGGTAAAAGACGTAGATCTTTTAACAGATCGAACTTTTCCAAATCCTTGTGTCATTTACTTGCTGCTTTTTACTTTTGCAAATTTACTTTCAGCACTTGTTCATCTTGTTCTTAATGTTCATATTAATCTTGTTTGTCGTTTAGTGTTTTTGATCTTTCAGATATCCAAACTTGTTGTGAATTGTGTTTGTATGTTTATCCTATTGCCTAATCTAAAATCTGACTAACTTATTATTTGCCAAAACTTCCAAGACACTATCTTTCAATATCTCAACTTACCGCACCAAATCACCTTTTACCTACCGCACCCTAGTTGCCGCACTCTACCTACCGCAACTAAACCTACCGCACTGTTTCAATCAAAAACAACTCTAACTTATTTATATCAAAAACTTCCGCTGTGCATATTACTCTTGAACTAGTGGTTTTTAAGTGACCGCAAAATTCAATGAGTAAGCATAAGGTTGAATTTTGAAAAAGGGTTGAAATTTTAAATAGGCTATTCACCCCCCCCCCCCTCTAGCCTTTTTCATACCCTTGTTATGTCTTTGGGACCAACAGGTCCAATTTATAGGGACTGAGGGTACCCATAGTAGCCATACGGCTAGGGCTCTCCCGCGTCCAAACCATCCGCACGGCTCAGCATGGCGAGCTTTTGGATTTTTCCAATTTTAATTCTAGAGTAGTCCTGGAATTTTAGGTTTATCTTAGTGAGGTCCCAGCCTATTAGTTTATCCTTGAATGGTGCTAAGAGTTCCTCTAAAGTTGGTTAATTTCAGATTGGGGTACTTACAGCATTGGAGCTGACTTTTGAGTAGATGGGAACGTCCTTTTTGGCATTGAATCATACACCTTGGTTTGTTGCTCCTTTGCTTTTACCTTCATATTTTCATTGTTAAACTTTTTAACCATAGCATTATATTTTCTAGCAAGTAAAGCAACACTGGCATTTTCATCCAATTCTTCAAAAATTTCATCTTCATCATCTTTTAAAAAATCCGAGGATTGCACTTTCAAGGCAATATTTTTCCCCTTAGAAGCTTCACTTTGTTCAAGGAGATTTGACTCAAAATTTTTCAAAATACTCATTAAAGAATTGATGTCCATAGTAGAAAATTTGTGAGCTTCTTCAATAGATGAAACGTTCATATTAAACCTCTCGGGAAGAGTTTGAATAGCTTTTGAAACAAGTTGTTTGTTGGTAAAAGGTTCACCCAAAAGTTGACACTCATTTGCAATATCAAACAATTTTTCAAAATATGATGAAATAGTTTCATTTTCACTCATCCTCAACCTTTCAAATTTGCCAGCAAGAGTTCTAAGCTTATTATCACGCACACTACTATCACCTTCACAAAACCTTTGTAAAGTGTCCCATGCCTCCTGAGCAGTGGAACTATTTTGAATAAGTTTGAAAATATGCATATCAACCCACTCAAAAATAGCATTAAGTGCTTTTTCATTGAAATTAGCTAGATTAATCTCTTCATTAGTCCACTCAGATTCAGGTTTGACTTGAACGTCACCATCTTTATCTGGGGGTAACATAGGAAGAGAGTAACCATTTGTTGTAGATCACCAAGCCCGAAGATCAATTAATTTGATATGCGAGCGTAGGCGGATCTTCCAATAAGCATAATTCGAGCCATCTAAAATAGGAAGACATTACTGATTGGAAATAGCAAGATCGAAAGCCATGACAAAGGACCGAACCACTTAGTATCGTCAAGTGACCGGGCTCTAGTGCCAATTGAAATTGTTACCTCAAGTGTTAGGTAACACCCCAGATAACACACACGGACATAATACACACACCCGAGTAAAAATAACTTTGTAAAAGAGTTTTGCAGCAGACAAAAGCACAAGAATTATTTTTCTCAAGTTATATATATATAACTTGAGATGCCTAGATGGCGAAAACTTTATAATCAATATGAGTACCAATTATAAAGTCAAAAGGTTCCCTATAGCTAACATACTATATGATCTATAGAACCAAAAATAGAAACAAAGTACAATGATCCTATCCTATCCTATCCAAAACACACTCAAACCCGAAGTATTTGAGTGTTAAAAGAGTGTATGGGAGAGAGGACCTAACGAGCCAAGAAGTACTTTGCTCTTTGTGCTATGGATGTGTGTAAATTTGGCTTGTCTTCAATCTTCTCATCCAAGCACTATTTATATCCTTCAAATACTTGATGGCTACACAAAGAAACAGCCTTGGGGCTGCCTTGGACGTGTGAGAGAGTAGGGAGAGTGAGTGGGTTTGTTCTCCACAAATTGTGCAAGACTTGGTCCACTTTCCATGATTTTCTCAACCGATTTCTTTGTGCCCAAGTCTAAGCTTCGCCCAGTTGTACTCCAATCTTCTCCACGCTTGTACTCTTCTCTTTGATCAGCAACAAATACTTTGAACGAGTCTTCCCACGTTTTTTTCCATATTTAACACATGTTAAATATGTTTAAAAGTCCTCCATAATTCACCATTTATGTATAACTTTCTTTTAATCACTTTTCCATGTATTTAGCTCCAAAATCCACCTTATTATATCTTGAAATATGGACCAACAACACAAACATCTAGACAATAATATTATGACATTAGTATAAAATTAATATTTGTGTAGTACATAACACGGATCAATGTGAATAACTCTTAATATAAAAAGAATTGCAATTTCAAATAACTTTGAAATTATGCTTAAATTAAGATTGTAATTAATATTCAAATCATTTCCTTAAATCAGACTTCTTTGTGTTATTACAATTTCAAATAATTTTAATTTTGTGCTTAAATTAGGATATAAATTAATACTCAAATCATTTACTAAAATGAGGCTACATTGTGTTTTCCAATAGGACGACGCCACGTGGTCTTCCACGTCATAATTCCACGTGGCTGAATGAGGAATGAGAATAACCCTCTACCTAAGACGGATCAATGTGAACAACTCTTAATATAAAAAGAATTGCAATTTCAAATAACTTTGAAATTATGCTTAAATTAAGATTGTAATTAATATTCAAATCATTTCCTTAAATCAGACTTCTTTGTGTTATTACATGTAAATGGGATTAAACCATTTAAGTAACCAGCCATTTCATAGAGAACAACAAACAGCATTTCTATACATTGCTAAAAGATTGGGACAACAGCCACATTGGGTTTAGCTGCTTAAAGCAAATTCACAATATCACATACTGCTAATCATCCTCCGATTTTATTCTTGAATTCACACGGATTACTTATGACAATGGAGTGAATTGCTCTTCTCCTTCCTAAGCAGTAGGTACTACCTTCGTCCCCAAATAAATGTCCATATTTGAGTATTCATTCATAGACGGAAGTAGTATTTGAATGCGATGCCAATTATCTATAATAAATGATGCCAAAAAGCTGATAGCCGGTAAACATAAATAAAAACAAAATCAGAAGCCACACACAATTTATCAGATTGGGATCTCCTTAAACATCTAAATAAAAATAAGTGAGAGTAAAAAAAAATGTTCACCATTGCTAGATTAGTAAACTAACATATACACGAAGCAGTCTTTTTGAAGGATGAAATATATCATCGGCCGCACTGTTGTTTAACATGTATTGCATAATAGTAATATGATGACAAGCCAGTACAAAATCACACTCTTCTCCCTTTCCTGTAGATAAAAACCAAAATAATTAAGCATTAAATCTCAAAACATTAATAGATGAAAATTGAAAATAGAAAAGAATTAGAACTTTAAAGATAATTTGGTCTCTAAAGATAATAATAGATGAAATTGAGATTTGATCTGGTAAACCATATTTTTGGTAAACGGTAATTTAGAATGAATATATTGCATACAGATTAAATCTTCCTACAGCCATTAAAATCGACTAATTCCTAATTTAAATCGGATTGCATTTTCAAATAATTTTAAACTTGTGATTAGATTAGGATAGCAATAAATATTCAAATCATTTTCTTAAAATTACTATAGTGTAGCCAAGTCTTCTGCAATTACAATTTGTCGCAACTAATTCAAATTTGAATTGGTATATCATCTACAAATAGATAATTTGATTATAGTTAATAATTACAATATATAATTTAAATTATATTTATTTTTTAAGCGTAATTAAAACGATGCTACCTATGTTACATAAATAATTGTCCAAAAAGATATTAAATTTGCTTTTGATCAATAATATAAAAAATATATTTTGATATAAAAAAAGTAATATTACTATTATTAAACTTAATTAAAATGATATCTAACTCTCCAAAAAAACGATGTCTAGCTTTAAAAATAAAAAACGTAGGAATTGGCAATTAATTTAGGCCAGCCCGGCCCTTTCCAACAATCAAAATAATGCTCCCTCTTATTTCCATATCTACATGTTTATTATCTAAAGTTAGCAATAATAATCTCAATTTACAAAATCAAGGATTTTTTAGTCGACGAATTAAAAAATGCCACGTGGATTTCCACGTCATAATTCCACGTGGCGAGTTGTATGAGCTTGAAATGTTTATTCTTTCATAATATAAAATTCTCCTTAAATTAATATGCTTTTCATCTCTTAATAATCAAGTGTGACAATCAACATTCAACTTGCGACTTAGTCTCCTGAAAAACACGTTTTTCTTAATGATAGGAAAAACGTGTTTTGAAAAAAACGCGTGGTGGCATTCTTGTTAATAATCGAAACTTGTCAACACCATCTGGCACTCCTCAACACACTAACTGGATCTTTGTAACACATCAATTGGTCATCTTAAACATTGTCAGTGGCTATCTGTTGCTCTCGAAATTTCCTTTTAGAAAAACAAATCTGGCTATAAAAAACTAGAATTGGCTATCAAAAACACTAGAATTGGCTTCGATAACCTCTTGAGCTTAATATCCAGAACCTCTGGAGCTTGATATCCAGAAGGTTTATTGGCCATGAACTTGTTCAAATGTGCTTTATATCATATCCAAAATGATATATTATTGATGTCCAAAACCTTTTGAGGTTGATATCCAGAAGGTTTCTTGGTCAGGAGTCAGGACCTTTAAATGTGATTGAAAATCATATTCAGAAGGCTTTATATTCATATATCCAGACCTGTTTGAGAAGTTTCGATTATTAAAAAAATGTCACCACACGTTTTTAAAAGAAGTTCCAAATATTTACAAAAATGTCACCGCGCTCTTTTAAAAACATGCACGTTTTTCCTGGGAGTTAGGAAAAACGCGTTTTTCCCAAATTTTGTGCTTGTCAATTTATTTGAAGACTTTGCTTTATTTATTTATATATTTTATATATACTCTCCAGATAAAATAGTAATTGCATCACTCATTTAGGATAGATAAATAATTGACAGTTATTATAAGAAGGAATATTTATTTATTACACAATACTCTTTCTGTTTTTTTTTTTTTTTTTTTTACCCTTTGACCAAAACACGAGTTTTAAGGACAAATGTTTAATATTAGTAGTTGAGTAGGGTTGTGAGTATGAACAATGTGATGAGAAATGTGAGTGAAGTTGAAATTATGAGTGAGATAGTTTTAAGGACAAATGTTTTAAGAATTTTTTTTATATATATACTGGTATATATATAACTGTGCACCCCAAAACAATATGCTTTGCTAGCTTAGATAGTTAAAAATAAGCCTTCAACTAATAGAACAACTAATAGAAGGCTAGAGTTCGAATCTTAGCAACTTGCTTCACATCCAATTTTGTTTTTATACCTTTCCAGTTTGATTCAATTTTTTTGATTAGGATAATTATTGGTTGATATGAATTTTATTTTAAATGATATTTTGATTTCTCTTTTTTTTTTTTTTTGTCCACCATATTTTTATTTATTAAAACACCATATAATTATCTTTTAATACGAAATACTCTTTATCCTAAAATGAATGTCCGAAAAACTTTCAAATTTGCTCTTAGACGGAGAGAGTATTATTTAAAGTTTTGTATATTAATCATGTAACCATAAATATAATTTGATATTTTATAACATGTAATAGAGTAAAAGACGATTATAATTTGAATTTTTGGTATAATTTTTGCACCCGCTGAACGGAAACCCAAGGTCCGCCACTGAGTGAGTCTCATTGAATAAACAATAATATAAATTTTCTTTTTTTTGAGGTGTGAACAATCAAATATCAAATGAGACACTTAAAAAGAAAAAAATGAACAAATAAAAAATACAGAGAGAGTATATGCATTATTGTAGTTTTTGTGTAAATTAAAAATTTGCTTCCTGGGTGATACATGGCTTCACAATGGTACTAGTGCATTTAGTGGCATTGTAGTTTTATGCACGAACACCCTCATTTGTTATCCCTATGTTTATTTTTATGTAATTCGAATTGCCAATGTAATGATTGATAATACTTGGGTTGAGCCTCTAAAATTTGTGGAGCGTCTTCTCGAACTCTTATGCTTTTGCATCTAATTTAATGGTAATTTGAATTTCAAAAAAAAAAATAAAAAAATATTACGGTTGAATTAGGACATGTCACATGGGTGACACTTTGTGTTATAGTTCAATCTTTTGTTTGGTGGGATGGGGCAGAGCGAGAGCGGCAGATGCATAAATTTTGAAACAGTTGGCAAAAGTTTATTCATTAAATAAAAGGGGGCAAAATGAAATTTAGTGCATTTCTTTGTTCGCATAAAAAAGAGCAAGTACATGATGATTTGCAATTGTTGGGTATGCTTATTACTTAACCCTCCTACTTATGTTAGAATTGATTGGTATCATTACCTAAGTTTATTTTAAGGACTTTAGGATCCTATGTAAGAAGTTTTATAACTTCAATTTTTAGCTAAGTCCTTCTTATAGACTAGGCTTAGTGGTTAGGGCTTTTACTTTAAGATTGAGGTCTCACTTGGAAATATCTAAGAGTGATGCGCATGACCTTCATGAGCAGCACCCATCTGCGCACTCAATGCGTATGGCTTCCATGCGCGCGCAGATTTGCCTTAGTCAATTCTCTCATTTCCTGATCTCATTTTCTCCAAGCTTGGAAAGCGTCAAGTCAAATTGCGTTTTTGGAATGAACCAAAGTGCTGATGTGTACATACGACAAAACAAGCACACTCAGCATACACGTAGATGGAGACACGCCTCATGTTTGAAATTCAAAAAGAAGACAGCTGTCATCCTTCTAGGAGAAGTTTGAAGTTTGTCCACTTGCTCTGTCTCCAACGGCTATAAAGGACACCTGCGCGCCAATCACATTGTGCCAGCACATCGTTCTTGCTCAGAGCTCCAACAGCTACTTTTTGGAGCTCCTCTATAAATAGCCCGCTCTTCCTCATTTTCCAAGCTGCTTGTGTTTTGCTCTCAGAAAGAAACTTTAAAGATTTGAAGATTGCTTGCTCATTTCCAAAATTCTCAAGAACAGCCTTCATACCTTCATACTTTACCAAGCCCAGATCCTAAAGCCTTGTAACACCAGAATCTTGTGCTCTCCATCTCATAGATTTAAAGAGCCCAGATTTCTGACACACACACACCTCTTGAAGTTTCGATCTCATCGATCATACTTCTAGAGATACACCGGTTATTGTCTAGAATTTTGTTCTTTCATAGATTATAGATCTTTGAGTTAGTTTGTTCTCAATCGTTGTAACTTGTAACACTCTCACATAATAAGATCTCCATTAGAAATCCAAGACTAACCATCTTGGTAGAGGACGTGGTTCTTTTCCCGATCGAACCTCTCCAAATAGCTTGTCTATTTATTGTGCTTTCCATTCTACATTTAAACTTTTCTGATATATTGCTTTGTTTGATCTCTGTAGATTGTCTTGCACTGTTTGCATTGTGTTTGTGTGGTTTCTGCCTTAGTTCCATTTTGCGCCACTCTTTAAACTAAACCTTAGTGCGTGCGTATTTACACTTCTACGCATAGACCAGCGCATAAGTGATTGCTTTAATTTTCCGCTGTGCATTTCACACTCTTGCTGCGCGCTATACTTAGTCAAATTAAGAGTTGTGCGCATTTGCCATTGATTTGCAAATGGGTTTGAAAAGAATTTTAAAAACGCTATTCACCCCCCTCTAGCATTTTTCATACCCTTGTTGCCCGTTTGGGACCAACAAGTGGTATCAGAGCGAACACCTATATACAACATTTTTTTTGTTTTTCAAGCTTAACAGCTTGGGTGCCGATTCGATATGGAAAACTCAAAACCTTCGGCAACTGCTAACTACACACATGTTCTAGTCTTTGATGAAGATCATTTCGACGTGTGGAAATTCAACATTCTGACCCATCTCACATCAATCGATGAAAGGCTTCATGATACTGTGGTTTATGGACCTTACATCCCAATGAAAGCGAATCCTATCCACGCACCAACGCTGCTCAACCTTCTATCAAGAAACCAAAGGAAGAATGGACTGAATAAGAAATCAGAAGAGTTGCAAATGATGAAAAAGCAAGAAACATTCTCCTAAGCACTCTAAGCACGGCTATGAAACAACAAGTCATGCATTGTGCTACAGCCAATGAATTATGGGATGCTATTGAAGAGCATATAGAAGGAGACACTGTGTGCAAGGAGAACAGGAGATACGAAGTTCAAAAGAGATTCAACAATTTCTTTCAACTCCTCGGTGAATCTTTAAGAAAAACTTATGAACAATTTTGTGAAATCATTAATCTCTGTATTTCACTTGGAAGGAATTTCTTCAATAAAGAATTGAATGTTAATTTTCTCGCTGGTTTTGGATCAAGATATCTGCATAAATCTAACGCTCTTGAAGACGCTGGAACTTTAGCTGTTTGGACACTCAGAAACCTTTAAACAAATCTCAAAGTTTATGAACTCAAACTTTAGCGTATAAGTGAAACTGGAGGAAAATCTAAGTCCATTGCTAAGGTAGCGCAAAGGGAAGAAGCACCTACGCTAGCACATGTTGAGAAAAGTTCTGACCCCAAAATTTCTACTTCTGAGTTATTGGATATGGATGATGAAAACTTCACTTTATTTGTGAAGAGATTCCAGAAGTTCAGAAAATTCTCAAAACCCAGCTCTTTCAGCAAAGCACCAGGATCTACAAGCAGAGCTCCTCCAAAGTTCACAAGGAGCAGTGATTCTAAAAGAAAAGAAGATCTTTTTTGTTTTAATTGCAGGAATCCATGAAATTTTGCATCGAACTGCCCAATTCCCAAGTTCGAGTATATGCAGAAAAAGAGCAACCACACTCACAAATTCAATTGTCATAAAGGAATGGTTGTTGAAGAAGAATCTCCATCAACTGAGCGCAATACATGGATTGAAACAGACTCGGAAGAAAGCGATGAAGATTCTGATGATGGACTCGTGTGCTTGGTGGCAAAGGATGATGAAGTCTATGCTTATGATTCAGATGATGACTACTCCAAAGATGTTCCTGATATGGATGTCTTGAATAAACCTATCTAGAAATCTGCAGGTTTTCAAGAGGTGAAAAAGAAGAAAGGACCAACCATCAACGAGCTCATTGAACAAGGATGTCTTACTCTAGCTCAAAACGATAGTGGATTGTTATTTGCTAGATGTGATCTGAGCGCAAGAAGCAAGCTTAGAAAAGGCAACTACATCAGACCACAAGTTGAACCAATTCCAAAAATCAATCATGATGAGGAAATTGAAAAGCAAGAAAATTTGTTCAAAGAGGCTGAAAAGGTAATCAGTCGATTTAGTGATATGAAGGAAGCTTTAGCACTATCATGTGATGAAATTTCCCAGCTTAAGACCGAGAAATCTTTTCTAAAATCTGAACTCACCCACTTTAAGGAGCAGATAAAGAGCATGACTCCTTTTACTGTTAAAAACACCTATCTAACAGAACAGAACTATTTCAAAACGATGAATTGGTTGCTCAAATTACTGATCTTAAAAATATTACAAATGATTGTCCAATTCTCGTGTCACTATCGATAGTGTCTTTGAGTCCCAAAAAGCCAGTGGTGATAAAAGCGGCTTAGGATTCACTTCAACTAGTGATAACTTTAAGTGTGAGGTCTGCGCTGAAAGAGAAAGTGAATTTACACCTCAGCAAACTTGTGAAATTCTCAAGGAAAAACATTCTACTTCAATGGGTAAAATACAGGAACCACTCAAGAGACAAACAGTCTATTATGTCTACCCAACGAAACAATTTGGGAAAGCTAAAGAGAAGGAAGTAGCTACAGATGAATCTTCCTCTAGCAAAATAATTCTTGAAACAAGGCGCGCTCCTTCTATGAGAGAACATTATGCGCCTAAGAGCCATGCGCATCAACATCATGCACCTCTTAGCCCTATGCGCGCTCCTAGAAAAAGCGCACCAAAATTTCAAAAGAAATTTTTTGTTAAGGCAAATTCATCTGACCCAAAGAAGAATGCTATCCCTAAGAAAAGTAAGGAGTTTGTGAAAACTCACGTGATTGGTGGCTTTCATCATTGTTCTATTTGTGATTGTTCTAGACACAAGGCCGTGGAATGCCTTTTGAGATTCACTCCCAATGACAAAGGACTTAAAAATCCTAAGGTAAAGCAAGAGTGGGTCGTCAAAAGTTGCTAACTCTAGGACCCACAAAGGAATAAAGGGGACTTGCTTAAATGTTTATATTTCAGGTTCTTTGCTTCATGGCTGGATCTTCAAAAGCTAGAACGTATGAATGGATTCTCGACAGTGGGTGCTCATGACACATGACTGGAGATGAATCCTTACTTGAAGATGTTTATGAAGAAAGAGGTCCCTCAGTAACATTTGGTGATAATAACAAAGGTCAAGTTATTGCATATAGAAAGCTCAAGAAAGACAAAGTGTGCATAGAAAGAGTCTCTCTCGTCGAAGGACTCAAGCACAATTTATTATCCATATCTCAATTTTACGACAAAGGATTAGAATGCCATTTTACTTCAATGCAATATCTTATCAAGAATGGCAAAACCGAAGCTATACTACTCACGGGATATCGTAAGACAAATATTTATATTATTGATTTCCGTAGTATGAACTCTAGTACTAATCTTTGTTTTGTAGCCAAAAGTTTGAGCGAAAATAGTTGGATATGGCACAAGCGCTTAAGTCACTTGAACTTCAAATATCTATCAAAACTCATCATGACAACAAATGCGCTCTGTGTCAATTTGGAAAACAATCAAAGCAGTCTTTCTCCAGGAAGACAAATCCCTCAACTTCAAGATGTTTACAACTGCTGGACATTGATCTTTTTGGACCAGTCACCCCTGCAAGAATTAGAGGAAACAAATATACTCTAGTTGTGGTGGACGATTATTCAAGATATGCGTGGGTGGAAATGATGATTTTTAAAGACAATTTCTATGAAATTCTCACCACTCTTTTCAGACTGCTCCAAACCTAAAAAAATATGACATCGCTAGTGTATGATCCGACAATGGAACGGAATTTAAGAACAATGGTGTTGCTCGATACTGCGATGATCATGGGATAGATCACAACTTCTCAACAGCTGGAGTTCCTCAACAAAATGGTGTTGTGGAAAGGAAAAATAGAACGTTGATAGAAGCAGGGAAGACGATGATAGCTGAAGGGAAACTGCCTAAGTACTTTTGGGAAGAAGCTATCAACACAACATGCTTTACTCAAAATCATTCCCTCATCAACAAACGCCATAACAAGACCCCTTATGAACTTTGGCATGGTAGAACTCCCAACATTGCATTCTTCAAAATCTTTTGTTGCAAATGCTATATCCTCTACAACGGAAATGAACATAGAGGTAAATTCGATGCCAAAGCCGACGATGGTATTTTTGTTGGGTATGCTAAACATTCTAAAGCTTTTTGCATTTTCAATAGATCTACTTTAGTGATAGTTGAATCTGTACATGTTACATTTGATGAACATTCTCTCCTTGAGACACATTTGGCTCCAAATGTTGCTGATGATTCTGTTGAGTCTATTGAGACAGGTGCGCACATTCCAGCTGCGCATATACAAGATCAGAATGTATCAACTCAAGGAAATCCATCTACATCAGTTGCGCAAAGCTTTGTTAATAACGCACCTAGTGAAGCTTCAGTTGCACCGTACAATGTGCCTGGAGATTCGTCTAATGCACATCATTCTAATTCTGTGCCTGGTGTCACTCACTTTATCAATTCTGAACCAGTTCAACCCCCTTACTTTAATGATTTTGATGCTGGTGAAGATGTACCAATTGAAGACCTTCATGTTTCTACAACTCAACTTAACTTACCTCCTGAAATTCGTGAAGTTAGAGATCACCCAATCACTAATATCATTGGTGATCTTTATGTTGGAGTTCGTACAAGGAGAGCTACTAAATTTGATGCTTACACTGCATTTATCTCTCAAATTGAACCGAAGAAGGCTGATGAAGCGCTCTAAGATCCTAATTGGGTTGTTGCAATGCAAGAAGAACTCAATCAGTTTGAACGATGTAAGGTTTGGACTTTCGTTCCAAGACCTAATGATCAAGGAATGATTGGTACAAAGTGGGTGTTTAGAAACAAGATGTACGAGAATTGAACCATCACAAGAAACAAAGCAAGGTTGGTTGCACAAGGCTACAGGCAAGAGGAAGGAATCGACTATGATGAAACTTTCGCGCCCGTAGCAAGACTTGAAGTGATAAGGATATTCCTAGCATACGCTGCTCACAAGAACTTTAAGTTATATCAAATGGATATCAAGAGCGCGTTTCTAAATGGTTAAATCCAAGAACAAGTCTATATAGCTCAACTGCCTGGGTTTGAAGATTCTCAATTTCCAAATCATGTCTACAAACTCCAGAAAGCTTTGTATGGGCTAAAGCAAGCACCAAGAGCATGGTATGATACACAATCAAAGTTTCTCATTGAGAAAGGATTCACTCGCGGTAAAATCGATACTACTCTTTTCATTGCCAAACATAATGATCATTAATTACTTGTTTAAATTTATGTCGATGATATTATTTTTGGTTCTACTAATGAATTGTTGTGCAAGCACTTTGAGAAACTAATGAAAAGCAATTTTGAGATGAGCATGATGGGAGAACTCACATTCTTCCTCGGGCTTCAAATCAAGCAAATGGATGAAGGCATATTTATCAACCAAGCAAAGTATACAAGGGATCTAATCAAGAAGTTTGGACTAGATAATGCTAAACCATATGATACCCCATGTGGCTACCGGCAACAAACTCGACAAAGATTTAAAAGGTAAAAAGGTTGATCAAACGCTCTATCGAGGTATGATTGGCTCACTCCTGTATCTTACTGCTAGTAGGCCTGATATAATGTTTAGTGTCTGTGTCTGCGCTCGTTATCAATCTGACCCTAGAGAATCACACTTAATTGTTGTGAAACGTATTATACGATATCTCTCCGGCACTGTTAACCTTGGACTTTGGTACACCAAAGATTCGAATTTTAAACTTGTAGGTTATTCAGATGCGGATTATGCAGCGTGCACCATTGACAGGAAAAGCACAAGTGACACTTATCATTTCCTCGGATATTGACTTGTGTCATGGGCAAGTAAGAAACAAGTTGCATTATCTGTCTCGACTACAGAAGCAGAATATATCGCTGCTGGAAGTTGTTGCTGTCAGATCCTGTGGATGAAGCAGCAATTGGTGGACTACGACATCAAAAAAGAAAATTGTCCCATCTACTGCGATAATACCTCAACCATTGCAGTTCCTGAAAATCCTATCATGCACTCAAAGACTAAGCACATTGACATCAAGTATCACTTCCTCAAAGACCATATAGAGAAAGGAAACATTCATTTAGAACATGTGGGAACCGACTATCAAATCGCCGATATCCTTACAAAAGCACTAGATGCTAAAAGGTTCTAGGGATGGCCAAACCGAACCGGAACCGAAAAATCGAACCGGAACTGGACCGGAAAAGCCCGGAACCGGAGCAAACCAGGGAGGAAACCGGAACCGGATGAACCGGAACCGCAAGGCATACGGGCCGGTTCAGGGTCACATATATGCCGAACCGGACCGGAACCGGATCGAAAATCCCTTGTTTTTCAATAATTTTAAAGGGGGGACCGGAACCGGACCGAACCGAAACCGGATTGTGCCAAATCGGAACCGGAACCGGGGTAAGCGCGAGCCGGTTAAGGGTCACCCTTTTTCCGAACCGGAACCGGTTTTGGCCATCCCTAAAAGGTTCACATTTTTAGAGGAGAAATGGGTATGCTTGAACTCAGCTAAATTTTGTCCATATAATTTGTCAATACTAATGATTTTGTTGTGACTTGAAATTTTCTAAGTTAAAAATGCCTCATGCGCCTGCGCATTTCAAGCGCACATGATGATGCGCATAAGGCAAAACATTTCTGAGATTTCTAAGAATCTCTGGGCATTATAGAGCTGCGTATATACTTCATGCGCATGCCACGTGGACCTCAGGTAGGTTCTCTTTTTGTTAATTACACTTAGGTCCTTGACTTGCTGAGTCAGCACATAATTTACAAGGGTACTTGCGTAATTATGTTTTTCCCTCATCATTTTCTTTTGAATTTTCTTAGAAAATTACTATTCTACCCATGCGCACGTCCCACCTCATTTAATGCAAAAGCATTGAGTGACGCGCCATTAATGCTCATTGTGTGCTGTTTATGACGAAAGTGGAACAGTCTTTTCTTGAACATTAATGCCTGACACACGCGCGCGGCTAGGGCTTTTCACGCGCGTTCCTCATTGGTCCACGTTATCTGCGCGTGCGCCTCACTCGCCTAATTTTTACCAACCTTTGTCAGAGCTTGATGACGTCACACTTACCTTTTTGGTGATAACCCTCTGAACCGCCGTTCCTCTTCTCACTCTGCATTTATCTCTTTCACTCTATGCACCGCCTCTTTCTCTCTCTCATTTTTCTCTCTCTCTGACTTCTCTCTCTCTATGAACTCAATTTTTTTACTCCATCTTCTCATAAGTTTTTATCTATATATCTCATGGCTCCTAAGAAAACTTCTACATCATCCAAGAAACCCGAAGACCCCCAAATGGTATGAATCTCAACCCTCTCTTTTCAGTTTTTCCACCATTGTTGTTCGAGGTTTGGTTTCTTCCCCTTTATGATATCTCTATGATCCGTTACTCGTTTTTCAAATTATTTGATGCTGTGTGCTCTTTTTACTTGTGCCTTTTCATTTATGTAATTTGTTTTACGATCAATGATCATTTGTTAGAGTTTCTGAGGATTTTCAAAAAAAAATCTTTTTGTATTCTTTTTCGGTTTTTCTCAGATTCTGGGTGATTGTTCTTGTTGTTGTTGTTTTGGTTTACTTATTTGTTTGTGATTTTTCATTATGAACATTTTGATATGCTTTTTATGCATTTTAGAACACTTTGACATTTTCATGTTCTTGGTGTTCTTCATGTAGTCAACACATGTTCTTCATGTTCTTGATGAATAGTCATATTATGTGCCTTGCCATGATTATTGTTTATGTTTATGGTTTTCGTGCTAATTTTAGGCGTGTGATTCGAATTTTGTGTTTTTGGACATTTTTACCCTTTATTTTTGTAATTTTTCTAAGTATGGATTCTAGTTCATGCGCTGCGCACATCGCTCATGCGCATGCGCTTCTTTCCATGCGCATGTCCAGATCTAATTCATCTCTTTTGTTTTGCGCAGAATTTGAATTACTTTATTCCCGGTTGGGAACTCGATGTGGAAGACTTGCGCCAGGATGCTCTTGGGCGTTATATGATGGAGATGATGGACAAATCTGGCATCCTGCCTCTCTTTACAAAAGGACAATCTTTCATCGTTCCCTCCTACATCGATGAATTCTTCAGCAACGCCGAAGAAGTAGATCGTGTATACGACGACATCACTGTTCCCTACCTGAAAAGTTCTATCCACGGGGTTTCTAAACAATCAACTATGCGCACATCAGACAGACAATGGGTCTCCCTGCGTGCAACAATAAAAAGTTGCCTCAAGATGCGTAGGACAAGGTTGCAGAGAAGCTAATCAAAATCCCTACTCTAGTTGGTCAATACAACAACCACGATAGGAAGGGTTTTAGAGAGTTGATGTACCACCTCTGCACCCTCATCGGAGATACCATCAACTGCAAAAATGGGAACAAGTCTACTTTTATCAGTAAGCAGTGGATGTGCTGTGCTGCCATCTTCAAGTCCAAGCAATTGAGTTGGGCTGAAATTATTTATGATGAGTTAGTGCGTTGGGTGCGCGTGTACAAGAAGAAGGCTGCAGATCAGAAAAGACCACCCAAGTACAAGACGCACTGCAGAATCCTTACTGCCATCTTCATGCGCTTTTCCAAAGTGCGCAAGTTGGTGGATGAGGACCCCTCTTTGAAAGTTGATGTGACTTCTACGCGCACGTACTCTCGCGTATTCCTTCAAAATTTCCGCCGTGAAGTCAACAACTTTGATTATTGCATGTACTGGGCTGCAGATCCTGTTGAATTGTTTTAGGATATTCATCCACAAGACCAAGGCTCTCCTCCAGTTTCTGATGGTGAGGCACAAGAAGCTTCCTCTACTGAATCAGACTCTGAGGATGAATCATTTTATGAGCCTGTTCTAAACAAGGTTGGGGATAAGGAGAAAGGCAAGGGCATTGCTGCTGATGCGCCTCGCATGAAAAAGAAGGCCAGCAAATCTACTGTTGTGCCTGGGATTTCTATTCAAGAGCCTACTACGCCTATTCCTAAGCGCAAGACTACCTTTGATCCTGAGCCTCCAAAGAAGTCCAAGAAATCTAAGGCTGCTGCGCCTGAAGAGAAGAAGAAGGAAAAGAAAAGAAAGAAGAAATCTAAAGCACAGAGGACATTGCTTGATGAGTCTGATGAAGACCTTCAAGTAGAAGAAGATGAAACTGTTGCTGCACCTCCTCCTCCTCCTGTGCCTAAGTCAACGCGCCCCTCTACTTCTGCCCCTGCTCCCCAAGAAGAAGACGTATTGGAAGGTGCATTCAATGACCCTCTTATTAGCCCTCTGCTGGACCTTCTAGGGATGCACCATCTCAGGGGGAGCGCAACAAGGAAACATCCTCTGAGGATGAAATCCCTCTCTCTGCAAAGAAGAGCATGCCAAAGAAGCAGAGCACGCCCAAGCGCCGCGTCAAGAAGATTACCTCCAACCGACCCATAAGAGACTTATCAGATACTGAATCTGACCCTCCGCACACCGACTTGAATGCGCGTGAAATTGCAAGGAATGCAAGGTTAGCTGCAGTTGCGCAGAAGAATGTTGCCCAGCAAACCCCACCTATCTTCATTGATGGTGAAGGTTTTGCTTTTGATGCACCTGATCCTACAATAGATCCAAATGCGCCGATAGTTGAAGATGCTGCTGATTCAAGTTCTGAAGACTTTGCACTTCCTCTATCTCCTGTTAATGCACAAGGTAATTCTACTCCACCTCCTGCTGCTACTATTCCTGCGCACACTACTGGGGCTTCTCAAACTTCTCCACAAGTTCTCCCCATAGTGCCTCCAGCTACTGCTCCCTCAGATCCCTCCAGTTCATCAACAGACATGCACCAAATTATGGCCATGCTCCAAACTATCCAGGCGAATCAATTTTCTGTGCAAACCCAGCACTTTCAAGTGGTCACTGCGCAAGCTAAAATTCAAGAGCAACTGGAAGCGCAGTCTGCTAGGCTAGATGCGTAAGCCAGTCTCCTTCAAGCAATTGATTGTGCCATTAAGGGGGAGAGTTCTACACCAAAGGCAACCCCTTCAGAAGCGCCTGCAACAGGTTCTGGAGCTGCGCCTATGCCTCCAAATTTTAATCTCCTACGCCAAGACATAGAGCACGACTTTGGTGTGATTACCACTGCGCTCTCCAAGATCCCATCTCTAGATGGTCTAAATGAATCTCTGTGCACTTTGGCTGGCGCTATGAATGAAGTGATTAAAGCTGAAACAATTAAGATTTTAAATGCTTTTGAAAACTTTGCGCCTGGTGATTTCAGCTCCTCCTCCTTTGATGCGCTAAAAACTCACATGACCAACTACTTAGTTCAGTTTGGTGACACCTTCAATGGGAAGATGAACAGGCTATGCTGGATATGCAAGCAAGCCAGAACATGGTTCAAGTGGAGTTGACAAAAAGCTTTGGTGGATGCGCAAAAGGAAATTCAGGACTTGATTGCGTCTGCTCAACAATCTCTTGCAAACCAATTTGGTTCGCTTGAGAATACTTTTAACGGAGTCTCTGAAGACCTTCAGAAAGACAATGATTTGATGCGCAGTGGCATGGAGACCTACTTCAATCAGGCTGTGGAATACAATGCTAAGTTTCAGGCTCTGGAGATTGAGCTGATGAACAAGTTTACCAGCCTAGAGAACGAGCTTAAGGAAGCTCTGTCCAGGATTAACATAGATTAGATTAGATTTGTAATCTTTTCTTTTGCTGCGCATATTGTAAGTTTTTGATGCGCACTTGATTTTTGCTTTTGATTTTTCTTCCATTGTAAAACTTGTGCCTGTAACTCATATCTTTCAAGTTTTAATGAGAAGAATGCATCATTGCGTTTTCACAAAACTTTGTTCAATTCAAACTATTCGTTTGTGGAACAATGAATGCATTATTTCAACTTTACATCATGCACATTCTTATAAATGCTCATATTTCATTGCATGATGTTTAAACATTCAGTTTAAACGCATACTTAAACCTAAACTCATAATATTTTGTATACGCTGAATGATATTTCTGTCTTTCCCTTATTGTAAGTTTTATCTTTTGGATAGACTAGAAATCTATAACACTGGCTAGTGTGTGTATTGACTTGAGACATGATTTACCATTTACATTCATATGGACATGTTTTTATCAAGTACTATGTATTGCCTTTGTTGTAGTAGGTAATGGCATCAATCACTTAGGGGGAGATTGTTGGGTATGCTTATTACTTAACCCTCTTACTTATGTTATAATTGATTGATACCATTATTTAAGTTTATTTTAAGGACTTTAGGACCCTATGTAAGAAGTTTTATAACTTTAATTTTTAGCTAAGTCCTTCTTATAGACTAGGCTTAGTGGTTAGGGCTTTTACTTTAAGATTGAGGTCTTACTTGGAAATATCTAAGAGTGATGCCCATAACCTTCATGCGCAGCACCCATCTGCGCACTCAATGCGTATGGCTTTCATGCGCGCACAGATTTTCCTTATTCAATTCTCTCATTTCCTGATCTCATATTCTCCAAGCTTGGAAAGCGTCAAGTCAAGGTACGTTTTTGGAATGAACCAAAGTGCTGATGTGTACATACGACAAAACAAGCACACTCAGCATACACGTAGATGGAGACGCACCTCATGTTTGAAATTCAAAAAGAAGACAGGTTTCATCCTTCTGGTAGAAGTTTGAAGTTTGTCCACTTCCTCTGTTTCCAACGGCTATAAAGGACACCTGCGCGCCAATCACATTGTGCCAGTACATCGTCCTTGCTCAGAGCTCCAACGGCTAATTTTTGGAGCTCCCCTATAAATAGCCCGTTCTTCCTCATTTTCCAAGCTGCTTGTGTTTTGCTCTCAGAAAGAAACTTTGAAGATTTGAAGATTGCTTTCTCATTTCCAGAATTCTCAAGAACAGCCTTCATACTTTCATACTTTACCAAGCCCAGATCCTAAAGCCTTGTAACACCAGAATCTTGTGCTCTCCATCTAAAGAGCCCATATTTTTGACACACACACACCTCTTGAAGTTCTGATCTCATCGATCATACTTCTAGAGATACACCGGTTATTGTCTAGGATTTTGTTCTTTCATAGATTATAGATCTTTGAGTTAGTTTGTTCTCAATCGTTGTAACTTGTAACACTCTTTCATAATAAGATCTCCATTAGAAATCTAAGACTAACCATCTTGGTAGAGGACATAGATCTTTTCCCGATCGAACCTCTCCATATAGCTTGTCTATTTATTGTGCTTTTCATTTTACATTTAAGCTTTTCTGATATATTGCTTTGTTTGATATTTGTAGATTGTCTTGCACTGTTTGCATTGTGTTTGTGTGCTTTCTACCTTAGTTCCATTTTGCGCCACTCTTTAAACTAAACCTTAGTGCGTATTTACACTTCTGCGCATAGACCTGTGCATAAGTGATTGCTTTAATTTTCCGCCGTTCATTTCACACTCTTGCTGCGCGCTATATTTAGCCAAATTAAGAGTTGTGCGCATTTGCCATTGATTTGCAAAAGGGTTTGAAAAGAATTTTAAAACGCTATTCACCCCCCCCTAGCATTTTTCATACCCTTGTTGTCCCTTTGGGACCAACAGCAATAAACTCCCTAAATTGTAAAAAAAAAAAAAAAATGCATTGGTAAAAGAAAATTTTTAAATGAAAGGAAAAATTGCCCTCCTTTGGCTACATGTTGGTCTACGGTTAGAACCGTCAATTTGGGACCGTCCCGTAGGGATGTCCTGTCCTGCTATATATACGGGACGGGACAAATTTTCTAAACCCGAATAAATGCGGGACTATTCATGGGACGCGGGATAAAGTGGGATGGGACGGGACGTCCCGCATTTTTTAAACATCAGGCCTAATATTATATTTCAACCTGGGCCCAAATAATTTCTCTCAAAATGATCGGCCCACTACCCTTTTATCACAAACCTAGGTCACGCTTCACGCGGTCACGCGGTCACGCACTCACGCCTCACAATCCGACGGTGATACTCACAAACAATCCGGCTCCGCACTTCCTCAAATCCTCTCCCACACCGACGGTGACGACTCGATAAGGTCAAAGACTCACAGGAAACCATCAAACCACCGCTTCTTCTCTTCTTAGTCTCCGGCAAGTCATCTCCTAGCCGCCTGCTATGCTATCTATCCCACAATCCGACGGCGCTACTCACAATCCGCTCCGCACTTCCTCAAATCCTCTCCCACACCGATGGCAAGTCCATCCCTTCTTAGTCTCCGGCAACTCCATCGCAGATTCTGGTACAATTCTTATCCTGTTATTTTTGGACTCTGTCTTTGTTACTCAACTCAAGATCAAACTTATTTTAATGTGAAATTAGGTGATGGAAAGGTCAATTTTTTTATTTGTTGTTGTTTTTGTATTACAGAAACTTGCATTTGAAAATTTAGGGATCCTTATTATTGAGATTAGGGTTTGCTTTTTCGGGTTTCTGCTGCTGTTTAAATCATGCCTGTCATAAACTGATCTCGTCAACTTATTCCGTATTTATCCCGCATTGTCCCACGTCCCGAAGTGATTTGGGATGGGACGGGGAATTTCCGTCCCACGATAAATTCGGGACGTCCCGTTCCGTCCCGTATAGTTCACGGGATACTATAGTTTTGTCCCGTCCTATCCCGTTATCCCGAATTGACGGTTCTATCCACGGTTCACTTATGGGATAGGGTGGTTTTGACTGGAGATGAGAACGGTGGTCGGTGATGTTTTGGGTCGTGGGTAGCGGGTTTGGAGAAAGAGTATGTGATGGGGGGCAAAGAATTTAAAGAGCGAAGGGGTGTAGGAGAGGAAGTGGGGATGTCAATTGTTAACTTTTGTTTTTAAAAAATAATAATAATAGAGTAGTTCTTGTGAAAAACGTGTTTTACACTAAGTTATAGAAAAACGTGTTTTTCTGATGTAGCAGCAGCAGCCCAGCAATGGAGATCCGCCCGCGCAAGGAAGAAGCACGCCCGGACCAAGAGGAAGATCCGAACGGATGAAGACAAGGACCCTCCCGGATCTCGACCTTCCAGGAGCTACGATGCACTCGACTGATTTGGCACGACCGTGCCAGATTTAGGGCACGGCCGTGCTCGGCAATCCGCCCAGGAAATTAATTAGTTTCAGAATTCATTTTTGGTTTATTATTTGGGTATTTTTGGTAAAAATTTATGAGTCCTTTTTAGATTAGGGTTTTGTTAATTCTTAGCCTTTAAATACTCTTTTCTTTCATTGTATTGAACACGTTTTGTCTTTGATATTTTATAAAGTTTGCTTTGTGCATCTTTGTGGTTTTGAACCATTGAAACCTTAATTGGTTTTGTTGAAGGTGAATTCCTTCGGAAGGTGGATTCATTCGTTTCATTAAGAGCTTCATCATTATTGTTGTTGTTCTTGCCAAACCCTAATTCGTGGATTCGAATTTGGTCAATTAATTCGTTGATTCGACTAATTGTTATCCGGTTACTATTTTATTTTATTCCGTTGCATTCTGTGACATCAGTATTGGTGTTACATCATTTTCACAATTGCCTTCTCTAACATTATCATGTGTCTATTCTAATATTATAAAGTGTCTGTTGTAATATTACAGTTATAAATATTTAAGCAGACACTTTTATACACTCGAACAGGCACTTTTAGAGGTAGTGTTATGATTGTCATATTCAAGCAGACACTTTTAGAGGTAGTGTTATGATTGTCCGTTGTAGTGTTAAGACTGCCTTTCCTAGTGTTGAAAAGTACCTCCTATAGTGTTGAAATATGCCTCTTATATTCTAAACAAGTGGTTGGTGAGCTTTTAAAAGTTAAAAAACATGTGTCTGCCTTAATATTAACAACTGCCTCATATAGTATTGAAAACTGCCTTTGTAGTGTTAAAAAGTGTCTGCTGAGTTTTATAAGTTCCAGTTATTTATAGCAATGCCACCGCGTCTTTTAAGTAACGTTCGCTTATTTACAAAACTTCCACTCTGCATAGGAAAAACACGTGTAAAACGAGTTTTTCCTAAGATTTTCTGATAATAATAACTTTTGTTAATAGTTTATACTCTCTCAATCTTTTTTTTTTTTTTTTTTTTTTTGCCATTTTTTTATTTTTATTGGTCAACACTAGTGAATTGTAAGTGTGGCTTTTTGAGACACACGAATTTGTTTTTGATTTTATTAATTTTAGGAGTATTTTATTTTTAGGATTTATATCTTCCTTTATTTTAGTTAAGATTCGTAAATATCTTTTTAATATTTAATTACTAACCTACTAATTAGTTTCCTAGTTTTTGTGTATCTCTTTTAATATTTTGTAGATATCTCTCACTTGGATCAGGAAGCTAAATATAAGGAAAAGATGAAGTTGATCAACACAAGATTTGCTAGGAGATCTCCAAGATTATTGAGTAGTCTCCAAGAAAGGGCTTCTAGCCTTATGCTTGTGAACTCTACATTACTCTTCTTTAGGTCGCTTCACACCTGGCCTTCGATCTTTCGCTAGGAGCGACGATTCAGGTGAGATCCAATGGAGATCCAACTTTCGATTCACTCGTGGGATCCGGGCGATCGTACGCCTCTCTTATACTTGACGACTTTCCCTGAACCATCTAAAATGCGAAGATCGCAAAAGGTACTAGAAAAGGTACTAGTTCAAGTAGTAGATTTGGTTACGCCAGACCAACCCATCCTCGGACTGAGGACCAGCGCTCGTAAATTGGTCCGCGGGCATCACGATAAGTCCTCTGTCCTACTTTCCGCCTACTCAAAACTAAGAGGGGATGCCGCCGACATGCCGCTACTCGGACTCGAACCGAGATGCTATAGCACTGCTAGAAAACGATATGCCGCTACTCGGACTCGAACCGAGATAGCACAGATTTTTCTATTATCAACTTGATAAGGATGGGAGAACTCTTACTAGGCTTTATAAGGAGAAGTCCACCTTCATTATTCTTGAAGTATTCTAACTTTTGCTCCTGCGATTCAGATCTGATTTGAGAGCATTTTTAGTGAGATAATTCTTTTGTAACACAAGTTCTTCCATTTAACTTGCTGTAGATGTGTTAAATATCTCGTTTTTACATTTTTATTCCGCTGTAAGTCAGTTGGTGTAATTTGTGGTGTCTTCACACTACGATTCACACCATACTCTGTTAATTGTCCGACCATCCTAACTATCAAAACATTCATGAATTTTGACCGAATATCAGTATCAATCTAATCATCCTAATTAAAGTTTAAAAAGTGTTACTAAAAAATCACTAATTTCTTTCACAATAACAATTTTTATAATTTCATTACAATAATTAGATTGATATTAATGTTTAAGTTCTGTGATGGCCATTAAAAATCAAAAGTGACCAAAATAAATGAGACGTAGGGAGTATGACAGTAGTCAATGACAAAAACTTGTGTGATACGGACTCACACGTGAAACGGATCTCATTGAGAGAATAAATGATTTGCCCCTATAGGTGGGGCGGGGCAAACCCATTCTCTCTCCATCAAGGCTCGTCTCATGTATGTGACCGTTTCATACAAAACTTCCTCTTAAATATCTCATTAGAGGTTATGGACGGTAACCACGTATTTTGATTACAATAGTTAAAACCGTTGAAATCAAATGAAGTGTGATTCGATACCTCTATTATTTTCATATCATCCTTCTTTTCCTTTTTTTCAGTGGATGATCAAAGTAGTGAATGAGTCATTTTTCTTTCCACGTTTATTAAAGAAGAGACCGAAATAATAGTAATGCACATATTCTTGTCGAGAAAATTTTGGGGAAACTAGTTTCTCCCTAAATTATAAAAAGTCATTTTTTTTATAGGGGTTAAAATTTAGGGTTTAGGGTTTAAGGTTTAGGCCTTTTAAAGTTTAACAAAGGTTAAAAAACAGGACTTTTTATAACTTATGAATAAACTAATTTCCCCCAAAACTAACTCATTTTTGTCTCCCAAATATCTCATCGTTGCTGAGATTATTAAAGTGGTACACTCACGGACCACTAAAATGGTAGCATAGACACGATTATCTTACAGGTGAACTCGATAATTATTGCAATCCAATTTTCTTTTTTATAATTACGTCGTACTCCCTCCGTCCCAGAAAGATAGTTTACCTTTTTTTCGTTGTTACTATGAGGGAACTTTGAGCAGTTATAAATGCTACTTATAATTATATTAAGGTGAATCTAAAAATTGATATTAATAGTATTTATAATGGTGTATCAAGAACAATTTCAAAATTTTCATTAGAATAATTAAAAGTAGCCTTAATTATTACTCAAAGTTCCTTCGTAAAACCCATGAAATATGGGGACTATCATTCTGGGACAGAGGGAGTAATATTTGTAAATCTCGCCCCTAACTAATTTAATACATCACTTATTATTATTATTATTATTATTTTGTAAAAATTTAATAATTTAATTGCGATATTTATTGTAAAGCTTGGAATATAATTGTACAAATGGACATCCAGATAGCGTGCCAAACTGGAAAACACACACAAGTACCTACTAACATTGGTGATTCTTTAGCTGGCAAATGAGATATTCTCTTCATTATGATTATAAAGTTTGTCCTATTTTTTAAACTACTGTTTTAACATTATCGTTTTTTCTTGCTCAAAGAAAAAAAAAAAAAAAAAAAACATTATCGTTTTTTCAAAATATATACTACTTCTGTCCTTAAATGAGTGTCTAAATTTTATTTTAAGATACATAACTTTTTGTACAATTTGGTGGGAAAATTCATATATAATCTTGTAATTCTCTTTACAAACATTTAGTTTTTGCAAGTATAAAAAGACCAGTGAAAAAAAAAATTGAAAAAAAACATTTAGGGACAAAGTTATGATCAAAATGGACACTCAGTTTGGGACAAAAATTTCTTGAAAATGAACACTCATTTAGGAACAGGGGGAGTAATATAAAATTAGATAATTTAAAAAATTTAACAGAACTATCAGAGATGGAATATATTACGTCCAATTTCATATGAGAGGGTAAAGGAAGTACTTTGTTTTTGTTCCTCCTTTTGAGATTGCCGATATAAAATTTACTCTATCCGGTCCAAAATAACTACTTGTTTTTTGTCAATCAGATGTAACTTTGACAAATAATTTAAATAAAAAATAATGATACTAATAAAATTCTAAAATTTGTCATTGTATTATAATTAATAATACTTTTAATAACAATTTTTAGATTTTTATTAGGATCATTATTTTTTGTTTAAATTTATTAGTCAAACTTATATCTGTTTGATTAAAAATGACAATTATTTTGGAGTCGAGGGAGTACTTCATTTAATTATGAATTTTAAACGAATTTTAAGCGTACTTGCCGATTCATTAGCATCAACTTTTTCTAGTTTAGAACTAATAGTCCTGCTTTTACACGTGGACGTCACAATGTGGCTACTTTTCTCCGCATTACGTGTGAGAAAATCCTAATTAATTACGATTAGTTTAATTGGCATGGCGTAGGTATTGCTTAATGCATGGTTGACTCGATAAACTGAAAATTTGTTGGATAGCTATTTTAATAGGAGAAAATTTTGGGGGAAACTAGTTTCTCCATAAGTTATAAAAGTCCTGTTTTTATATGGGTTAAAGTTTAGGGTTTAGGGTTTAGGCCATTTAGGGTTTAAGAAGGGTTAAAAAACATGACTTTTTATAACTTATGGTGGAACTAGTTTCCCCCAAAACCAACTCTTTTAATAATTCCTCCATTTTGATTTAAGGTTTTTAATTTGACTTTGCACGGTTATTAAGTAATCCATAAAAAATCAATGAAAAATAGGTCAACAAAAGTTGAGAGTTAAGGATATAATTGTCTAAAACACTATTTATAAAGCAAGTGAATAAAAGTAGGTTAGGTAAGTAACGACTTTTAAACCAAATTTTAACTTTCAAAATGACATATTTGAACTGAAGAGAGTACCAATTTTGATGCACACTCCTTCCGTTTCATGTCACTTAAGACTTATTTCCTTTTCGTCCGTTCCACGTGACTTGAGACTTGTAAGCAATACACTTGCACAGCAAGTCGCGGGTCAAAGTCACGTGACAGAACCGTGGACTATCTCATGTAAAAATAGCAAGTGTTTGTATTTGAGTAGGTGTATCTTTGCTATTATTTTATGTTGATCCTTTCCTTAGTATTAGAGAGTAACTAGAATTCCACTTTGTAAACAATATATATGTACACAGTGCATGAATGAATGGTTAAGGAGAATTACAGAAATTCATAGCTTTCTCTCTTTCCAGCCGTGGTCTTTCTTCCTCTACTTGTCTCATAGTCGTCTTCTTCTCTAATTCTAAGATGGTATCAGAGCCACCGATCTATGGTGGTCTGATTTTCCTGCTCTGATTTTCCGCTTCCGCTGTTTTCCTTTAATCTACTCAACATTTCTTCTTAAAATTAATTTTGTTTTCTTACAATTTTATTTTCTTTTCTCAATGGATGATTTTTGGTACGATCCAGTTTGCTTTGATACGTTACCATCATCTTATGATATTTGTCAATTGTTTAACAGTCTTGGTCATACCGCAATAGACTGTTTGCGTCGTTATGAACCAATTAATACCGTTCATACTGATTCTTCATTTTCTTTATCGGATTGGTTATATCCGGAACAAAATGAATCCTTAGGCTCCGTTTGTTTCGCGTAAAACAACTTACGGAAAATGATTTTTCGGAAAATGACATAAACATGTTTTTGGTTGTTTGGTAAATCTAAAGAAAATATTTCATATGAGAAACATAATAATCTAATATGAGAAAAAAATAATTTAATTTGAGAAAAAAAAGTAATATGTGAAAAATTTGAATGGGGGGTGGGGTAGGTGATGTTGGGTGGGGGTAGGGGAGGTGGGGGGATAGGGGTGAGGCGGGGGGTAGGGAAGGGGGGGTGGGGTGGGGGAGGTGTTCAATAATAATGTTAATAAGAGTGAAATGAAGTTTTTTTTTTTTTTTTGGGTGGAGGGGGTGGGGTAGGTGGTAGGGGTGGAATTTGGTGGTTGGTGGGGGTAGGTGGCGTTGGAAGGGTGGAAGTGGGGGTGTGGGAGTTGTTAGAAAATAATTTTAATAAGAGTAAAAAAGAAATTTGGGGGGGGGGGGGGAGTGGGGTGGTAGGGTGGGGAGTGGTAGGGTAGTTGGGGGTGGTGAAGGTGTTCAATTTTTATTATAATATAAGTGAAAAGAAGTTTTTTTTTTTTTTTTTTTTTGGGGGGGGTGGGTGGTGGAGGTGTTCAATTTATTTTTCAAATGATTGTTCATCCGACGTAGAAAAACCATTAACTGATGTTAATGAGTCATCTCATTCTCTTCTCTGTTCTACCGAAAATTGGTATGTTAATGATCTCCTCGACCAACTTTCTAGTCTTTGAAAAATTCCGTCTCAATCTTTGAAAAATTATTTTTCTGAAATAAAATCAATTTCCTATGCTCTTACCTGAGCCGGTAGTCCAATCTCCGAAATCGATCTCATTGATTTTCTTGTAGATGGATTTGATCCATTATACGACAAATTTATCAAATTTTCGAAAACCCACTATTTCTTTGGATCTTCTCTACGATCTTCTTCTTGATACAGAAAACCTACACGGTACTCATTTGAACCAGCAACATACTATACTTGGATCCATCCAAGCTTCTCCTTCCGTGGCTGTGCAAACTGGTTCAAACTTTGATACTCCCTCTGTCCCGCTTTAAGGTTCTTACTTTCCTTTTTAGTTTGTCCCAATTTAAGGTTCTTACTTTGCTTTATTACCTGAAATGGAAAGTGGGACCCACTTGTCATTCTCACAACAAAAACTCCCTACCCACTTTCTCTCTCCCCCTTTACTTTTCATACTTACAACATTTACTTTTTCTTAATCTCCGAGCAAAGTCAAACTAAGAAATTTAAATTGGACGGAGGGAGTGATAGTTTTAGAAATGTAGTAGAGGAAGGTTTATTGTGGTTGTTATGGTGGCCGGACCACCACCTGTGCTAGTGGCCGGAATCTGTGAGGAAGACAGAGAGACGGGAGAGATATTAGGGTAGAGAGAGAAAGTGATATTGATATTATTGAATTGTTACTGATTACAATGAATGGCTGAGTTATATACTAACTCATCCACTTACACATTTAACCCACTTGCTCTAACAAACTATGTAACAAACTAACAACAATTCTAACAAACTAACTGACTTTTACAACTAAGTCCCTACACTTCCATTTATTACTATTTACTCCTTAATATCCCCCCTCAAATCGTACACGCAACATTCGTGAAGTGTCCGATTTGAAGAATACAGTCAGGAATATAACAGGAATACTAACAGAAACTAACTGACTTTTACACTCAAGTCCATACACTTTCATTTATTACATTAGATTCCATGCCATGAATTGTTGAAGCACAAATCTGCATTGTTGTTGAGAAGCCCAAACAGGAGCCAATCCCTGAAAAGCTATCTCCATTGTAGGCAATTTGAAATAAGGAAGTCCAACACTGAGCAACATACTTCAATAGATGAACTCCCCAAACTTTGTAATTGTTGGAGGTAAATGACCTTCCAATATCGATGAGAATCCGAGACTCAAAGTCACAAGTATTCCCAATCAATCCATTGTCATTTCAAACTCTGAAAATTTTGGAAACAGAGAGAAACCAATCTGCTCTCCACATTTGTGACTCACTAACTAGGTGAGTTATTTGCAAAACCAAATCAACTCAGTGAGTTGAAACCCTAACTCGGTGAAAATCACAACCGAGACATCATCATCAATCTAAGCCTAAATTTAGGCTTTATTTCCACATCGTGAAGACATTTTGTAAAATAAAGAAAAAACAAACAAATTGGCAAATCAAGAGTAACCTTCTAAACGACTCGTATTTTCAGCAGAGAACAAGATTCGGTCGCTCCTCTGGTACGAACGAACTATTTTGCCGTTGCCTGAGAAGAAGGACCGGTGACTTTGTTGAACGCGGAAGAGGAGACGTCCGTCTCTGGTGACGAACAAACAACAACGGCTCCAAATATGAGGAAGATACAGTAGATCGGAGAAATAAGTAGAGAATTCCGTCGTTATCAAGAGAAGAACCGGCGATGGAAGCTGTAAATTCGCCGAGGAACTGGAGATAACTTCCAGATCTGTTGTTGTATGAAGGATTCGTGAGGAGATTCACAGCAATGGAGGTTTGTGACGGAGAACAAGTAGATATGGCCGGCGATTCGCCGGAGGTTGAGAAGGTATATTTTCGGTTTTGAAATTATCAAAACCTAGGTATTTTGAAAAGGAAATTGATATTTGTGGAGGCATTGAGAAGAGGATAACTGCTGAGAAGAAGATAGATCGGCATTTCGTCGGAGAGATTTGAGGAATTTGTGATTTTTCGATTCTGAATTTTCAGAACCCTAGGTTATTTGCGAAAGCGAAATCGGCAATCAGGCCACCAAATCGGTGGCTCTGATACCATGATAGTTTTAGAAATGTAGTAGAGGAAGGTTTATTGTGGTTGTTATGGTGGCCGGACCACCACCTGTGGTGGTGGCCGGAATCTGTGAGGAAGACAGAGAGACGGGAGAGATATTAGGGTAGAGAGAGAAAGTGATATTGATATTATTGAATTGTTACTGATTACAATGAATGGCTGAGTTATATACTAACTCATCCACTTACACATTTAACCCACTTGCTCTAACAAACTATGTAACAAACTAACAACAATTCTAACAAACTAACTGACTTTTACAACTAAGTCCCTACACTTCCATTTATTACTATTTACTCCTTAATAGGGAGTACATAAAACATTCAGGCTTCCTTTTTCTTACCCGTGCAAGCAGGTTTGAGTTATGGTCTCATGGCCCAGTTGTCGGTTTCAGTTTCCTCAACAACCACCAATGATGGGTCTAAGAGCACTACAAGCCTCCGAACTCAAATCAGCCATTCTGATGCGTCATATTTCTAGCCTTTTGCTGGATCTACGAGACAATTCTACAGGCCCATGCCTGCCGAAAAGTACTGGCTCGTTGTATTCGAACTTATTAGATACCACTCCTAACCTTCGGTATGGCCCCCACTTGTGCACACCCGAGCAGGCTCCCCATGCTCATCCGGGCCGGCAAATGCTGGCCACTGCCTTCTCAGTTGGGCTGCTTTTATCCAGCCGATCTAGACCCCAATCTAGACCAGCTTCTTTGGATGTTGCTTCTCGTTCTCCAGGGCCATCTATTTCAGGCCCACATGCAGCCTCTCCTCCTCAGATTGCTTCGTTAACCAGGCCTGATTTGCCATTAACGATGGGCTCTCATAGCTCTTCTCCTGTCCAGTTGATAGATCGCCAAATGGGCCTCATGTTGCAGACCAGCCCCACAAGGACACTTGCCAGGGAACTTCTCCACTACACTCCCAGCGAAGTTCTACGTTCTCTTCTTTAGGTAGGCTGGCCAAAATGGTAAAATATCTTTACTGTTCTTCCCAATCATTCTCTATCATACTTTTTTTTTCACAACCACAACACCAATCAACTTAGTATTCCTCCCACTCATTCTCTCTCCTATTTAATTTTTCATACTCATAAATAGACATGACCAAATACGGGTACGGGTCTCAATATGAAGGACCCAGAACCGAACCGTGTATGGCACGGGTACGGGTGCGGGTCAGTCACGGGTTGAGCGGGTACGGTTCTACGGGCCTTTTTTAAAAAAAAATAAAAATAAAATTGTACTGTTTAATTTTAAACGGAATTTGTTAAATATCTAACGGAATATGATCAAAATTTAACTGTTTTCATTTTGCCTTTTTCATATCAACGAAAATTAACAAAATATGTTAGAATATGTTCAAAAATCTATCATTTTAAATAGATTATGTTAGAAAATTAACAAATTACTCCCCTCATCTCAAAATAGATGTCATTTTGAAGTGTTTCACACATTAAGAAATGTCATTAATGCATGTAAAGAAGTCTCAAATACCCCTAAAGTAATTCAACTACCTATGTAACTAAAATGTTAGGTAAGAGATAGTTCACTATCATTATTAAGGGTATAACTGGTATAGAGCAATAAAAAAAGCTTTGAAAATAGTGAAACGACAAGTATTTTGAGACAAAATTTAACTCCCAAAACGACCTCTATTTTGAGACGGATGGAGTATGTTGGAAAACTAACAAAATATGTAAAAAAAAAAATAAAAAAATAGGGACGGTTCATTTACGGGTTAGCATGGGTTTAAGCGGGTACGGGTTACGGGCTAAGACGGTTCACGGGTTGGACCTGCCGGGTTGAGGTTTCTGGAAGCATGGACCTGGAACCGAACCGGCTCATACACGTTTACGGGTTTGCCGGTTCACGGTTCATTCACGGGTCGCGGGTATACGGTTTCAATCCGGGTATGGTTTCACGGGTCGATGCGGGTCCTGGTACGGGTTGGCCATGTCTACTCACAAACACCTCCTCCCACTATTTCTCTCTCTTACTTTTCCTTAATTTGTGTGCTAAAATTTTTGGTCTCAAGTCACATGAAACGGAGGGAGTAGATAATAGTGCTTGTCGCGACCCCGGACCCCGCGGGCCCGAGACCGCGATCTGGACGTCGACTCTAAAACCAAAACTGAGAAATACTGAAGATAAAAATTCCATTTGATACCAAAAGGTGATAACACAAGGTTTTGAAAATCAACTTAAACAACAAGGTAAAACTAGTATAAACTCCATAAGCTTATATACCAAGGTTACAAATTACACAAATCCTAATGACGTCAATGTTTGGTACAAATATCCCAAAAATGTTACACATTTACATAATGTAAACCAACCTATAACAACCTTCCCCAAAGAATATATCCACACTCGACGTCCTCTTTCTCGTGATCAGTGAGACTAATCCTTAGCACCTGGGGGGGGGGTTAAGGAAAAACAAAGATAAAAAGAAAGGGGGTGAGATAAATCTCAATAAGTTACTAATGCAACTACATGACATGCTATGATGCAATATACAATAAGCAATAATAAATATCACATAGCACATAGCATTTATCACTTAACAGATAGCAGCGGAAATAAACACATAACAAAGGATATAGCCAATGTTTTCCAAACCGGAAACATCCAAATAAAGGATCGCTGCGCAGCTTCAATAATCAACAAATCATCATCTTCATAATAGCATGAAAGCCGAAGAGAAAACCCCGGTACCGGAACCAATAACCATAAAAGTGTCACAAAGGACAAGGACCATGACACAAAGTCATGCCCGGTAGCTAGATACATTCACAAAGGAAGCTAACTCATCTCTTCCAAGGCCAATCTGGAAAAGGGTAAAGAAGGGGGCAAAACAATGGTCAACATTATAATGGACTTGGCTTTGCCATTATAATCTTTCCCATCGCCCGATGCAACAAATATGCCAGCTGGGCTTCCAAATAAATGCTAAGTAATAATAATTTAGCATGAATGAACAACTTAAGGTTCCAAAGTAGGGAACCAATCCAAATAAATCACCACGAAGGTAAACCAATACAAACCGCACATCAAAGATGAACCACATTCTCAAAATGATACTAAATCAAATTCCATATCATATTTATTCACAAAAGAATCAAATTCAATCAATAAAGTGTTCCACGGTGTTATCTTAATTAATTAGAAGGGATAAACCAAACTAGTTAAGCCTTAAGTCTTAAACCAAGCAAAAAGGGCAAAATTCCCAACAGGCGGGCGGGCGCCTGGGCATAGGCAGGCGGGCGCCTGTTTGGCCAGAAGGTTTGGGTCGCTGGAAAAGGGGGTGCAGGCGGGCGCTCGGGTCAAGGCGGGCGGGCGCCTGGTCTGCGGGCTGGGAGGAAAAACAGAGCTGGGTTTCACAAAATGCCTTACCATTTTCATACCAAATCCATAACACCCAAAATCAACACTCCCAACAAGATTTCTAAGGTACCCAAACATCATTTATAACTAGAATGGGAATCCAAATACACCATTTATCAACCAAAACCAAGAATCAAAACCAACATTCAAGCTTTCACCATTTTTGCCCAAAAACTCAAATAAATTCAAAATAAATTCTAAACTCAACCAAACTTCAAATATAACACATCAAGCATTATATAAACATGATATGAACATTTTAGCATTACAATGGGGGAAAAGTAACTTACCTGAATTTTCTCAAAGTTGACGGAATTCAATTCTTTTTTATTCTACGCGATCCTATCGACGATCTAAACAAGGTTCACGTTTTAAGAAATGAGAGATTACAAGAGGAAGATGGAGAAAATGAAGAGAGAAGATAGGAAAGAAAAATTACCACAATGGAGGAGAGAGGGAGAGAGTTGGCTGGGAGGAGGGATGGAGAGAGTGAGGGAGAAGGTGAGGGAGGAGAGGGGAGTAGGGAGATTATTTCAAAATGTTGCACTTAGGGCCCCTCCCCTACACTACTCAAAATAAACAACTTCCCACTAATAACTAAGACCCAACAATACTACACTAGCACAAATGACCCAAATAAAATGCTAGGCATAATTATTATGACACATAAAATGCACACATAATTATTTAAATAAATAATAATTTAAATAAATAAATAAGCAAATAATTAAATAAAAATCATTTAATTACTAATAAAATAGAGCCTAGATTTCGGGTCGTGACATTTACTCCCCCTTAAAGAAAATTCGACCCGAATTTTAACGGACTCACCTTAAACAAAAAGCCACGGAAATTTCCTCTCGATCTCATCACGAAGCTCCCACGTCGACTCCTCGATATTATGATTCCTCCAAAGAACTCGAACCAACGCAATGCTTTTGTTCCTCAACTCTTGGACTTTGGCATCTAAAATCCGAACCGGTCGTTCCTCATAAGACATATCGGGCTCAATATCCTCGGTACCCTCGGTAACACGTGAGATGGATCATGAACATACTTCCGAAGCATAGAAACGTGAAAGACGTTGTGCAACCGGTCTAAAGATGACGGTAACGCGAGACGATACGCTAGAAGTCCAACCTTTCCCAAAATCTCAAACGGGCCAATAAACCTCGGAGCCAATTTGCCTTTCTTCCCAAACCTACGAATACCCACCTTCGGAGATACTTTCAAGAATACCATATCACCAATCTGAAAACTAAGATCTCGCCTTCGGTTGTCTGCGTAGCTCTTATGTCGACTCTGGGCTGTCTTCAATCGATCCCGGATAACTCTAACTTTCTCAACCGAATCCCGAAGCAAATCAATACCCACAATCTTCGCTTCACCAACCTCATCCCAACAAATAGGCGTTCTACATTTTCTTCCATACAAGGCCTCATACGGTGCCATCTCGATACTAGCCTGATAACTGTGTGTGTAAGAGAACTCCACTAACGGTAGGTGCGAATCCCAAGAATCGGAAAAGTCTATCGAACACGCTCGCAACATATCCTCAAGAATCTGAAAGTCCTCTCGGATTGACCATCGGTCTGAGGATGAAAAGCTGTGCTGAATCGCAAATCTGTACCCAAAGCTTCCTGAAACGCCTTCCAGAATCTAGAAGTAAACCTCGGGTCTCGATCTGACACAATGCTAACCGGAACCCCATGCAATCTAACGATCTCATCGATATAAAGGGTCGCAAGCTTCTCCATCGAATATCTGATGTCAATAGGCAAGAAATGGGCACTCTTGGTCAATCTATCCACTATTACCCAAACACTGTCATACTTCCTACGGGTACGAGGTAGTCCCGTAACGAAATCCATAGTCACATGCTCCCATTTCCACTCGGGAATCTCTAACGGCTGAAGCAATCCCGCAGGTCTCTGATGCTCGGCTTTGACCTGCTGACAAGTTAAACACTTCGAAACATACTCAGCTATTTCCCTTTTCATATTAATCCACCAAAATTGTCGCTTCAAATCCTGATACATCTTCGTACTACCCGGATGAATAGTATACCTCGATTTTTGACCCTCATCAAGAACTCTCTGTTTAATTCCATCAACATCCGGAACACACAATCTTCCACGGAAAGTCAACACTCCACTCGAACTCAACGAAAAATCCTCGAAATTCTTTTCCTTCAATTTACTCATTATCTTCACCAACTCGGGATCTTCTTTCTGCGCTTCCTTTATCCTTTGAATTAGGGTCGGAGACACCCTAATATTCGCAAAAATAGCCCCATGTCTCGATTCACGAGGAGACCAATCTCGAACATCCTCAAGCATTTTCCATTCACGGACCATCATCGAAGCCACATAAGATTTTCTACTAATCGCATCGGCTACCACATTCGCCTTTCCCGGGTGATAAGAAATCGTACAATCATAATCCTTCAACAATTCCATCCATCGGCGCTGTCGGTTGTTCAATTCCTTCTGAGAGAATAGGTACTTCAAACTCTTGTGATCGGTAAAAATCTCAAACTTCGCTCCATAAAGGTAGTGCTTCCATTTGTGCAACGCAAAGACAATAGCCGCTAACTCCATATCATGAGTCGGGTAATTCTGTTCACTAGGGGTCAACTTCCTCGAAGCATACGCAATTACTTTCCCATTCTGCATCAACACACAACCCAAACCCTCTTTCGAAGCATCACTGTAAATTACTAGGCCATCGCTCCCATTAGGCAAAGTCAAGATCGGTGCGGTAGTCAACCTCTTCTTCAATTCCTCGAAACTCTTGTCACATTTCTCGGTCCACACAAACGGAACATTCTTCCGGGTCAACTGAGTCATCGGAGTAGCGATCCTCGAAAACCCTTCAATAAATCTTCGGTAATAACCGGCTAAACCAAGAAAGCTTCTAATCTCTGTCACTGATTCGGGTCTCTTCCAATCCACTATAGCTTCAATCTTTGAAGGATCCACCGAAATCCCATCTTTCGAAATCACATGGACCAGAAATGACACCTTCTCGAGCCAAAATTCGCATTTGCTAAACTTCGCAAATAATTTCTCCCTCGCAAGAACGGATAAAACTGTCCTCAAGTGTTGATCATGCTCCTCTCGAGATTTCGAATAAACAAGAATGTCGTCGATGAAGACGACCACGAACGAATCAAGATAGGGATGGAAAACTCGGTTCATCAAATCCATAAACACGGCCGACGCGTTCGTCAACCCAAACGGCATAACCAAGAACTCATAATGACCATACCGAGTGCGAAAAGCAGTCTTCGGAATATCCTCCGATCGAACCTTCAACTGATGGTACCCACTCCTCAAATCAAGTTTAGAGAAAACCACGGACCCTTGAAGCTGATCAAACAAATCGTCAATATGCGGTAGAGGATACCTGTTCTTCACTGTAACCTGATTCAACTTTCTGTAATCTATACACAATCTCAACGAACCATCTTTCTTCCGCACGAACAAAACCGGTGCTCCCCATGGGGAAACACTAGGGCGGATAAACCCTCGATCAAGCAACTCTTGCAACTGAACCTTTAATTCTTTCAACTCTGCGGGAGCTAACCTATAAGGTGCTTTCGAAATCGGAGCCGTACCCGGCAAAAGATCTATACAAAACTCAATCTCACGATCGGGAGGCATATCATACTCGGTAGAGAAAACATCGGGAAATTCCCGAACTACCCGGACACTATCCAAACTAGGGGATTCCTTCCTAGTATCAAGAACACTAGCAAAATACCCCTCACAACCACTATGCAATAATTTTCTCGCTTTCATAAAAGAAATTAAGCGAACCTTCCTACTCAGAGGACTAGCCTCAAACACAAATTTAGGCACATCGGGAATAGAAAAAGTAACAGTTTTCTTACGGCAATCAACGGAAGCATGAAACTTTCTCAACCAATCCATACCCAAAATGACATCAAAGTCTTGGATAGGAAGAACTACCAAATCCGCACAAAGGACTCGACCACAAATAACCACATCACAAGCACGAAAGACTCGATCAGAAATCAAGCATTCTCCTATAGGGGTCGACACCTCTAGCACGTACGGTAAAGACTCGAATGCAGCATTTAACATGGAAGCAAATTGCACAGAAATGTATGAATGAGATGATCCTGGATCTACTAACGCTCGTGCGCTCACATTAGACACAGAAACAATACCTCCAATAACGGATGGATCATCGGTAGCTTGTTGTTGATTCATGGCATAAACCTTCCCTTGAACTTTGGGCTTTCCTGCGGCATCCCTTTTCTGACCCTGATTAGTACCAACTCCTGACCCGGATGCTTGACCTCGGTACCTCGTGCACTCTCTCGCAAAGTGCCCCATTTCACCACAATTGGTACACTTGCCTTGCTTTTTCCAACACATATCCTCCGAATGGCCTACCTTCTGACAAAAGGTACAAGGCTTCCTAATCTGAATCCCCGGAGTAGTACCCGGATTCCTCGGTGAGGTTTGCCCCTTAAACTGAGATGATGCTCCCGGATTACCTCGGTTGTCGAAACGGTGCTGTGGCTTTCTTGGTGCTCCTTGCTTACTCGGGTTAGCCACCTCGGTCTTCTTTTATGCTCCCCAATATCTTGCTCTATCAAATAGGCTCGGTCCACCGCATCTTGAAATGTCACAATCCGTTGAGCAATAAGTTGAGTACGGATGGAGGTCTTCAATCCCGAATGAATCTCATAGCCTTTTGTTCCTCGGTCCTCACCAAATAGTCGCAATACCGGGCTAATTCTATGAACTTAGCCGAGTATTGTGCTATAGACACACACCTTGCTCCAGGTTGAGTAGCTCGATCTCCTTTCGGTTTTGATCAACAACCGGAATGAAATGCTCCTTGAATTTGCCCACAAACAACTCCCACGCATACACCGTGTGAGTATCATCCCAAGTAGCTTTAACACCCTCTCCACCAATGCTCGGCGGCTCCCACAAGTTTGTAAGCCGCGAACCGGACCTTGTCCTCATCCGAGCAACCAAATACATCATAAATCTTCTCCATCGACTCAATCCACAACTAAGCCTTCCTTACATCGAGCTCCCCATTGAATTCAACCGGTTTCAGTTTGAGAAATTGCTCCAATCCATAGCGGGGTGGAGCTTGTTCTACCCTCAGACCTTGATCATGTATGGCCTTCATGGCCGCCTCGAACATGCCTTGAAACATAGCACGTGCTTCTTCCCTCGTATCATGCTGATTTGCATTACCGGTACTACCTTCACCACTCCTTCTACGAACCATTGTAACCAAGTACCTGTATAAAACACCAACCGTTAATCACTCCGCACACTACTACCCACCTAGGTCATACTAATCCACCTAGACTTATACTTAGAGCTAATGCCATAGCTATGATACCAACTGTCGCGACCCCGGACCCCGCGGGCCCGAGACCGCGATCTGGACGTCGACTCTAAAACCAAAACTGAGAAATACTGAAGATAAAAATTCCATTTGATACCAAAAGGTGATAACACAAGGTTTTGAAAATCAACTTGAACAACAAGGTTAAAACTAGTATAAACTCCATAAGCTTATACACCAAGGTTACAAATTACACAATCCTAATGACGTCAATGTTTGGTACAAATATCCCAAAAAGGTTACACATTTACATAATGTAAACCAACCTATAACAACCTTCCCCAAAAGAATATATCCACACTCGACGTCCTCTTTCTCGTGATCAGCGAGACTAATCCTTAGCACCTGGGGGGGGTTAAGGAAAAACAAAGATAAAAAGAAAGGGGTGAGATAAATCTCAATAAGTTACTAATGCAACTACATGACATGCTATGATGCAATATACAATAAGCAATAATAAATATCACATAGCACATAGCATTTATCACTTAACAGATAGCAGCGAAAATAAACACATAACAAAGGATATAGCCAAGGTTTTCCAATCGGAACATCCAAATAAAGGATCGCTGCGCAGCTTCAATAATCAACAAAATCATCATCTTCATAATAGCATGAAAGCCGAAGAAAACCCCGGTACCGGAACCAATAACCATAAAAGTGTCACAAAGGACAAGGACCATGACACAAAGTCATGGCCGGGTAGCTAGATACATTCACAAAGGAAGCTAACTATCTCTTCCAAGGCCAATCTGGAAAAGGGGTAAAGAAGGGGGCAAAACAATGGTCAAACATTATAATGGACTTGGCTTTGCCATTATAATCTTTCCCATCGCCCGATGCAACAAATATGCCAGCTGGGCTTCCAAATAAATGCTAAGTAATAATAATTTAGCATGAATGAACAACTTAAGGTTCCAAAGTAGGAACCAATCCAAATAAATCACCACGAAGGTAAACCAATACAAACCGCACATCAAAGATGAACCACATTCTCAAAATGATACTAAATCAATTCCATATCATATTTATTCACAAAAGAATCAAATTCAATCAATAAAGTGTTCCACGGTGTTATCTTAAATTAATTAGAAGGGATAAACCTAAACTAGTTAAGCCTTAAGTCTTAAACCAAGCAAAAAGGGCAAATTCCAACAGGCGGGCGGGCGGGCTGGGCATAGGCAGGCGGGCGCCTGTTTGGCCAGAAGGTTTGGGTCGCTGGAAAAGGGGGTGCAGGCG
>JAOWBW010000197.1:3615165-3684694 GCA_026119855.1 Campanula takesimana | reverse complement strand
ATTAGTTTCGAGATGATGCATCTTATGGCGTTGCAATCATTGGTATCATGGCCGTGGTAGTTGTGAAAGGCACACCTTTGGGTCTTGTCTCGACGTTTTTCAAGATTCTTTGGCCGAAAAATCTTCGAGGGGCCACATGAGGCCTTGTTTGACCAATCTTCAAATACTTTGCTTATGGGCATTCCGAAATCCTCAACTTTGTGAAATGGAGCTTGGCTCGGCCCTTGGCTTTTTCTTTCATTGTTGACCGGAGTGTGGTGGGGATGAGAATCACCGCTACTCAATGCAAAGGGGTCCCATCGAGTGTCCTTTCAAACTTAGCTTCCATTTACCTTCTTTTTCCTATCAACGTACCCGACTGAGGTCCAACATGAGGATTTTGTGGAAGTGCATAGGTGTAGGAATACCCATAACCTTGTTGCTTGCAGGAATATACATTTGAGGCATGCAAGGAGCTTGTGGTCCAAAAGGTCTTGGATTATAGAAATGATACGGGCCACCCCGAAATCTTCATCGGAAAATCTGGTGGAGGTAAGTTAGTGATGCCTGGTCGGGTATCCATATTTGGTTTAAACAGTGATGATCTTTGGTGGCTTGGTTGATGGCATTGAATCGAGAAGGGAACACCGATTGGGAAGGTGTTTGAGTATGATGCTTGAGGCGTAACTGGTGTGAACAGTGGTTTGGCGGGCCTTTTGAGTGGGTTGTGTTTGGGGTTTTATAGGAGGTGTCTTATGGGAGATGTTGGATTTGGGATGAGGCGGAGTGAGGAAGATTTGAGTGAGAGGCTCGTTGTGGACGACGGCGTGTTGGGGCGAAGAAATGGAGGTCTCGGTATTTTGATGAGATGGAGGGGGAATCTTTGGTTACAATCCGGGGGTCGGGTAGATTCCACCCTTTCATTATGGTTGGTCACCTTGGTGAATGGCCCATCAATTTGAAACAGAGCTGTTACACCTCTTTGCCTCGTCGACTCATCAGACGGAGTTTGCGTTTCTCTGTGGCTATCTGTGATGATTTCTTTCTCAGCCCCGGGGGTTTCTGAAGCTTGAACAACTCTTCGTTCGTTAGGCCATCCGAGTTATCCGCGGCATCATTTCTCAAGCTACTGTCCACTGAAGTGATCTTTCTGAGGTACCGGATCGGAGAGGTTGTAGTGACCGGGAAACTTTCTGACTCCACACGCACCAGTCGGCGACATGATGCTCTCTTCCACTTCATCTAAGCCACGGAAAAAAAGGTGTTTAGGCTCGGGTAAACATTGGGTGAACACTTGGGTAAAGACACACGTGTCTCTATTTGGGATATTTGACCGGGCCGAAGTTGGCCTACGTTCCCCTCACCACGGAGTGGGGGTCCCACGTGATGAGAGGCTCAGGTCACCGTAGTTCGAACGGGTTTAGAATCTTAAGAGGGAAGGACGAACACGACTAATGTCTTAACGAGAATCCATCCAAGGACTTCTCTGGATTCCTAGGGGACTATTCTTAGAATTTAACGGGATCTTTGCGGGGACCTAGGGGACTTTGCCTAGGTCTCAACGGGGATCTTAACGAGGGTCTTGAAGGATAACATGGATCCTTCCAAAGACTAAACGGACGAATAATCAAAAGTCTTGGAGGATAATACATAGATCCGTCCAAAGGCTAAACGGGACTATTCAAAAAGTCTTGGAGGATAACATGGATCCGTCCAAAGATTAAACGGGACTAATCAAAAGTCTTGGAGGATAACATGGATCCGTCCAAAGACTAAACGGGACTAATCAAAAGTCTTGGAGGATAACATGGATCCATCCAAAGGCTTAACGGGACTTGACGGAGGTCTTGAAGGATAACATGGATCCTTCCAAAGACTTAACGGGGGGGACACTGGTTAGCGAAACAATGCAATGTATCAAAGACAGGAAGCAAACGGAGCAAGCTCATGCAACGCGCAATTAATAAATCATTCAAGTTTACTTAAAACACATTTTTATTCCTAAATGGTTGGAAAAGATTTCTCTCTTTTTTCGCAACTAATCTAAACCCTGGATCAGTGGAGGCCATCACTACGCCTATAGACCCCTCGTTTTCAACCTGTCTTGCACGCTCCCATAGACGGACTATCCCGAGTGAGGGTCCTATAGGGCAAGCGGCTTCCACCGACCAAAGAAACGAACTTAGGGTCTAGTGCGTCGCAAGGTTCCCAATGCGCGGGTCATCCCTAATCATGATTAAGCCCCAGTCGGAATCGATACTTTTTCCGAAGTCTACACCGAAGGCTGCACCGATATTCCGACATGACCTCATTTGAATGAGGCGTCTCAGTCATTGACCATGGCCTTAAGGATGATTAAAATAACTCATACATTAGGGCTTAACGACACGGTGTCACCCTATCCTTAGCACATGACCTTCGCTAATTGCGGTCATCATTAACGCACGAGTTAAAGGCTGGTTAGGCCACGCTTGCATTTCATCAAGGAGTCACAACTCGGGCGTTAACTTGGCCACAATTAACTTTGGACACGCGTTATGGACGTGGCAACGTGAGCTAGACCAAAAACAAACCAAGTCACCGGTATTTGTGTGTCACGGACAAGTGTGGTTGACTCGGCTCGGAAGGAAGGTGGAATGGACCCCGTGCTCGCATCGAAGGGAACAAGAGCGCCCAAACGAGATGCATCGTGGCATCCATCCGGGTTAAAAGGGCATTTGGAACGTGCAAGGTCAAGTGCGCGTAGTGTGAAGCCATTCTATGTTCCTTTTAAGTCAAAATAGAGATTTTCAATCCGTTTTTTCGATATGATGAGCATGGCATAAGCAAGATATGAAAAAATATGAACAAGCATGGATTAAACAATTTATACACATAACAAATCAAGGAATATGAACAAACAAAGACCAAAAACTTGTACATTGTACCAAGTTGTGCACAACAAAGAATTTTGAATCAAACATTTTGCAAAAGAACAATTTTTACATTGAAACCATTTGTACCGAGTAAGTTGTGCACAACAAGAAGACTCAAGAAATCTTTACAAAAGGGTTATGCACAATGAGGCTTTGGAAACCATTTTTATTGACAAAAGATTATGCATAACCAAGTTTTTTTTAAATCAAGTTTTGGCCAAAAGAATGAAGGTAATGTGCACAAGTAAGACTGTAAATTTGGAACCTGGACAAGAAGAAGCAGAGGGCATCCAGAATGTTGCAGCCCTGCACAAAATTGTTAATTTGCCAACATTCTGATCCCCTACCCAAAGTAGCCATACGGCTAAAGCAAGAGGGTGGAGATTTTTCTTAATTTCTCCAACTTCTGATCATCATGCTCCAGTTTATTGTATTTCCAGAACGTATGTACTCAAAACAGTTCAAACAGAAACATCAAACACACACAAATATGCAAAAAGTCAACTAACGGGAACGGGAGTTTGACCCACACATAAATGCCCCAAAGTTTCTAGAAAGAAGTTTGGAAACATTTAAATCCCCAGCGGAGTCGCCACTGTAAGGATCCCGCCCAAAAAAAAAAAAACACGAGCACGTTTCAAGGGCGAAATACCAAACGCGGGAACCGGACCAATTTAACGGAGTCGTCACATTTTGTTAATTTTAAACCCAACAAAATGACAAAGGTTTGAGTTCAAAGGTTCGGAGATCAGGTTACAACTTGGGAAGAGTTTTTACGTCCTCCCAAGTTGTTTCGGACAAAGCCGAGTCTCCCTTGTTAGTTAACAAAAGTGCATGTGTGTGTGTGTGTTTTAAAGGAAAATCTTTGTTTTAACTTTTTATTTATCTTTTCAACTGAAAAAGGGTTTGTTTGACAAGAAAACAGAAGACAGAAGGGCAAAATGGTCAATCTCCCCATACGGCCAAAGTAGCTGTACGGATGGGGAGACCACTCCTGGGATTTTACAGTTTGTTCAAGCAACAGTCCAGTTCCAGGCAGAAACAGATCATTCTGCTTGAACTGGACCAAACTGTTCTGATTCCAGTTTGTTATTCCAACACAAAACAACATTAACACCTCATTCCTATGCCACTTGATCATCAAAGAACCTCCCAAAACAAGAGTTTGGGCATGATTAAAGGCAATCATGGGAGAAAAATGAAAAAGGTGGTCAATATGCCCTTTTGAACCATAGTGACCATTTGATGAGTAAAGATTGAAACTTTACCATCAAAATGGCTCTTGTAGGTAAGATTAATCCTTTAGTGACAAGAACAAACCATAAAGATTGGATCTTTATCACCCAAACTTGGGAATTTTGGGCTAGATCAAGGTGATGAGGATAAAGATTGAGACTTTATCCTCAACATGATCATCATAGCTTAAAATGAGCAAAATGAACAACAAGAGCATCATCCATGACAAAAATGTAAATGAACAATCAACAAGCCATGATCAAACTAGGTTTGAACCTTTTCCACACAAAGTATGGAGGGCACCTTTGATCATCTCATGGCTTGGACTAGGAAATTTAAATTGTAATAGATATATGTATATTGCTTGAATGGACAAGACTTGCAAGAATGTAAAGATCAACAATAAATGACAAGATCAAAGATAAATAGAGTTCTTAGATGAAGAGAATGGAGGGGGAGAAGGTGCTTTACCTATCTTGGTTTAGGCCAATCTTCCTTTCTCTCTTTCACTCTTTGTTCACTCTTACTCACACTATTCTGATGTGAATTCGACAGGGTAACCTTAGTTCTAATTTTTTCTCCCCCCCCCCTCTGAAATGATCAGCAAGGGGTTCTATTTATAGGGACTGAGGGTGCCCAAACCAGCCGTACGGCTAGGCCCCTCTAGTACCCAAAGCATCCGTACGGCTCAGCCTGACGAGCTTTTGGATTTTTCCAATTTTATACCAGAGTAGTCCTGGAATTTATAGCTTATCCTAGGGAGGTCCTGACCTATTAGCTTATCCCTGAAACGGTGCTAAGGCTACCTCTAAGATTGGTTGGTTTCAGATTGGGGTACTTACAAATAGTCATTCTGAGCCCGAACGACTAAACTGCAAAATTCTGCCGAGAACCTTCCTACATCATTATTTTAGTGATATTTACGAATATATAAATAGGTAAACAAATGAATAACTCATAACCTTCCAGTGCACAAAGACGGAAAACTAGTGCTAATTTTCCAATCCTCTTTGTGGCAGGTAGACCGACCAAAGAGAGGGTCCCAAATCACACCTGTCCTTGCTGGCTTTTCCTTAAAAATTAAGGAAATTCAAGAATCAATTTTCGGAAAAGGTAAAGCAAATTTCGCTTTTTAATTTTATAAATATTGTGTAGTCTACATTTTAGGCTGATGCCTAGCTTCTTCTTCATTTAAATTATATCCTGTTCATGTTGAAATCTTCTTAGTTTGTTTTGGGGAGAATAGAGGGTTTAAGATAAATATTGGGTTGCATAACAATCTGATTATTTGCTGTTAAATCAAATTTTAAAGTCTTGATTGTATTTTTACGGCGCCTTCACCAATAAAAGTCATTCATTTGAAGAAGATTTAATCTCGACAGTATGCTTATTCAACTGTACCATTGCAATGCGACCCCACCTAAAGAATGAGGGATATAAACCTCCCTCGACTTTGTAATCATATAAAGCATTTAGAAGTAATTTAGTTATACATAGTGCTTGATACATATAATGTGGCACTAAATACCATATAATTTTGTACTATTGAAATTCATAAAGCATAATGAAATGTAAATTGTTGGCTCATGATCTTTTTTGAAAAAGAAATGGTGGGTGTTTCCAGACAAAATTTTGGCCCCGTCACTTGTTGAATGATGATGTATCATTGAATATGACATCCCTCTTATTGGATCATACCAAACTACTTACAATTGATAGCATTTTAAATTTTTAGAAGAATGAATTTATTACACCCTCCGGTCCAAAATAACTGTCACTTTTGAGCTAAAATTTTGGTCCAAAATAACTGTCACTTTTGAGCTAAATGTCCTTCTTACCCTTGCTTTGAAACTTGTTTTGGTTTATTAATTGTCTTAGTTGTGAGACATTAGTGTAGTAATTATGCATATTTAATAGGGATAAAGTTGACACTTTTATCACTAAATCATGATATTAATTGATTTCCTTAAGAATTGTGCAAAGCAAAAAAAAAAAAAAACAGTTATTTTGGACCGGAGGGAGTATCGTTTTAATATTTGTAGAATTTCATCACGATTAACTAAGAGTTTTAGCTCAAACGGTATTTAATATCCTTTTTCATATCATTACACATAGAATTTTGTGAGCACGTTTTTGTGATTCTTTTGGGCCCTTAGTATTATTCTTTATTTTATGACAAAAACTTGTATGAGAACACCATGACCCGTCTCATAGTAGAGACGGGTCATTTTTGACCCATGACCCAAAGGCAAAAAAAAAAAAAAATTTGCTTTATTTTTTGTTTTTATATTTTTTTGTTTTGGTTTGTCAAAAGTAATAGTTACTATAACTAAATGTAATAAACGTGTTACTTATATCTAACAGTTTGTATACATAAAAGTAATACATATATACAGAAAAGTAACAGTGTTTTTTTTATGTTTTCTTCGTTCGCCAAAAGTAATGCTTATTACAACTAAAATGTAACGAACGTGTTTTATATGTAACAGTGTTTATACATAATTGTAACACATATGTACAGAAAAGTAATAATTCAACTATTTACACTTTAGAACTAAAAACACTTGTGTTAGTAACATTGTAAAAACAAGAAAGTAACAATTTTTATAAACGAATGATACATTTTACTTGTGTAATAACATGGTAAAACAGATACGTTTACTTGTATAATAGTATATCTATATGTTTTCAAATACTAAGTTACAATGAGTTCAATTTATCATGATACATGTAAAAGTATTACATTATCTATAGAAATCTGTTACAATTTCATCTACTAAAGTGTTACATTTACTTGTACAAATAATTACATTCATGTATATAAGTTGTTATTTTTCAAATGTTACTTTCTTTTAAAAAATAAAATTAATATACTCAAAAATAAAAAATATTCTGGAGAAACACTATTACATTTTAGTATAACGATAATTACATTTAGTTATTGTTAGTGTTACACGTATTTATAGTTAGTATTACAGTTGAAAGATGAGTAAAATGAGCTTCTTTTTTTTTTTTTTTTTTGTAAAACTGGTGTTACGTTTACTTATAAACAATGTTACTTTATAAGTAACATAGTTGTTACATTTAGTTGTACTAAGTATTACTTTTGGCAAACAAAAAAAAACAGTCTAAAAAAACGAAGAAAAAAATCTGGGAAGAAAAAATAATTGGGCCAATGGGTCGCTGCCACGTGGTAGATTTTAAGTGGAGCATGGGTTGGGATCCTACGCTTTGCGGAGAATGTTGTGCACAGATCATGGGTCGACACATCTCTTTTTATGAAACGGAACTAGGTGTTTTCGCCGAGAAGAAGAAGAGACAACTTTGACGATAAATTTTTCCTATCCTAACTTTGAAATTGTACGTTTATACTGTCATCCGAAATTTATGATAAAGGAAAGGACACCGCCATCCCTTTTGGACTCGACAATGGAGAGTTGACTCTTAAACGCTTCCAGTCCTAAAATCTTAGATTCTTTAAGCTTTTTCCAAAATCCGACAATCTAAACTTCGGAATCTAAGTTAGCATCTGTGTTTCAGTTCTTCATTCCATTTTCAGTTGATTTTCTTGGAAAGTAAGTGCCATTTCTTTGATCTCTATTATCTCTTGCTCCATCAATTACCATGTTCACGATTGCTTCTTAATGCTGAAATTGTTGTTAGAAATTTCAGTTTTCGCCTTCAATTTTAACTGGGCAATTCAAATATCATATCCGTCCCAAACTAAATGAACAAATTCGCTCTCGATGATCAAGAGTACTAAATTTGATCATTATTTCGGGACTGGTGGAGTACCTTTTTTTCTGCTTTCACGACATCATTAGCTTTATTGTAGACTGCTTATTTCCCTTGGTCTTGGATTGACATGGCTGCAATTGTTTCATTGAGTCCAGCCTAAGAGATAAAACTTTTGACCTAGTTAATTAAATGTCTCTCTAATTTGCATCAGTTTAATTTTCATTTATCCCAAATTTCAATTCAACCACTAGAATTGTTTGTTTGTTTGTTTGTTTTTTTTTTTTTTTTTTTTTTCTGTTGGGATTGCAACACATGTTCATTGTAACAAGGATACCAGTGCGAAGCCAGAAATTTTGGAAATGGGGTCATGGTTGTTTATGGGATAACTTTTATAATTGATGGTTAAGTGGCAAGTGCTCATATCCTTAAAAAGTTTGAATAGTCAAACAGGAAGATCATTTTGGGACGGAGGGAGTATAACATGCAAATGTCTCACGAGGGTTGTAGAAAATTTCCAGCAAGGCTGTGTGTTCCTCTCGTCTTCTCTCAGTTCTTCCTTTTCTTCTTTCATATATCTCTTATGTTTTATTCTTGTCTTTTAGGACGGAGTAGCAGACTGCGTTGGTCTCTTCGTCCTGTCATTTTCACTACTTACGTTTCTGATCTGATATCGACTAAATTCTGTAACTGTTAGAAGTAATGTTTTTGGTGCATCCGGAATGCTATTCTGGCTGACCAATAGTGTGTACACTATTAGCTCTCATAGCTACTCTCTCTAGTATTGCCATTTGAAAAGAATGACATTATGAACAATGTCTTGAATAACCTTAATTCAGTTCTCCATCAGCCAGACCGCTCGATTTTCATTGTTTCTCATAGCTACTTTCTTTTGTGTAGCTTGAGTTGAACATTTACTGTTTTCCTTATGAATACTGATATTTCCGGTTCCTTTTTTTTTTTTTTTTTTTGCTGACACTGGTTCTGATAAATACCGAAACTGGCCAGCATAAAGAATTATCCATGGAATCTGAGATGTTGATACACAATGGTGGATGCCACTGTAAAAGTGTGAGATGGCGAGTTAAAGCACCATCAAGTGTTGTGGCATGGAAATGCAATTGCAGCAACTGCAACATGAGAGGAAACACCGGTTTTGTTGTCCCTTCTGACAGATTTGAGCTTCTTACTGACTCCAAACAGTTCCTCACTACTTACACGTTTGGCACGCACACTGCAAAGCACACTTTCTGCAAGGTTTGTGGGATTACGTCATTTTATACTCCACGTTCAAACCCGGATGGGATAATGGTTACGTTACAGTGTGTGGATCCTGGGACGCTCACTCATGTCGAGGTAAAGTGTTTTGATGGTGTGAATTGGGAGGACTCGTACGCTGCAACCGGCATTGCCTCTTGTTCAAAGAAGGCTTCGTCGGAAAGTTAGAAATGATTTACCGCCTTTGTGAACATTCTCACTTCACAGCTATTGATTTCCTCCAGTTGAAATCATATACTCCATCCGCTTGAAAATAAATATCGCATTTGGTTTTTCAATGTTTTTATTGCGTTGTTTTTTTTAGTGTGCTTTACCCTTGTGTTTAATGATTGTACTATCGTAAAAAATGCATTAAGATTGTTTTCATATATAAAACGCAACATTTATTTTGCTACGCGCTACCGGAAAGTGAGTGATTTATTAGGGGACTGAGGGAGCATTTGAAACGGACAGGTCCTCTTAATTAAGGATCGGGGCAACTACCATTTAGTCCTTCATCCTAATGAAAATTACCACCTAGGATAAGGAATTTGCAATATTACCATTTAGTCCAAGGGTTATTAAAAGGACACTCATGCCCTTAATAAATAATGAAAACTTACATTAATGCCACTCCCTCCATCATTTCACTTTTTCTCTCCAACCACCATGACCATCTTTGACCACCCATCCCAACCACCTCCGGCGACCACCTCCGGTGAGTATTTTTTTGGTGCCATAATCCGGCGACCACCTCCGTCGACCTTTCCGGCCAACATTTTCCAGCGACCACACACGGCGACTATTTTTCTGGCTATCACCATCTCCGGTGATCAAATAACTGAGAACTTATCAATAAGTTCTCAGTTGTCATCTAAACAACTCCGGCGACCAAACAACTGTGAACTAATCAGTAAGTTCACAGTTGTTCCAGAACAAGTTTACAGTTATTCCAAGAACAAATTCACATTTTTCAAAAAAAAATATTTTTTTTTCAAGAACAATTTCACAGTTGTTCCAAAACAAGTTTACAGTTATTCCAAGAACAAATTCACATTTTTCAAAAAAAAAAAAAAATTTTTTCAAGAACAAGTTCACAGTTGTAAGTTCACAATTGTAAGTTCGCAATTGTAAGATCGCAATTGTAAGTTCGCAATTGTTCTAATAACTAGTTCGCACTTGTTTAAAAAACAAGTTCGCAATTGTAAGTTCGCAATTGTTCCAATAACAAGTTCGCACTTGTTCCAAAAACAAGTTCGCAATTGTAAGTTCGCACTTGTTCCAAGAACAGGTTCACACTTGTTCCAAGAACAGGTTCACAGATGTTTTAACACCAAGTTCACAGTTGTTCCCAGAACAAATTCCAAGAACAAGTTCCTATTTTTTTCAAAAACAAGTTCACACTTCACAATTGTTCTAAGAACAAGTTTCAAGAACACGATCAGTAAGTTCACAGTTGTCAACTAAACTACTAAGAACACGATCGACTCCGGCCACCAAACAACTGTGAACTAATCAGTAAGTTCACAGTTGTCAGCTAAACTACTAAGAGCACGATCGACTCCGGCGACCAAACAACTGTGAACTAATCAGTAAGTTCACAGTTGTCAGCTAAACTACTAAGAACACGATCGACTCCGGCGACCACAATTCAATACTTCATGGTGGGGTGGGGTGGGGGAGGTGGGAAGAAATAATATACAAATTGATCAAATCACTATAGTAACTTGGATAACAAGAGTCACCATTAAATGTTGCCTATACAGCTCATCATAAAGCGAGAATGACTACAGATTACCACAAAACTCGAAGTTATAATCTCAAACTACTCAACACTTCAACGAAACACATTAAGCAACATCAATTAAAATAATCACATATTCAGCACAGACAACAGAAACCTAATTGAACCATCCATTACAAGAACCAAAGCCTAAGTACAATAATTACCAATTCAATTGTAAAAAAGACTTCATAATCACGAAATGGATGTGAAATTCCTCAATTAAATATAATGAGTACAATGATAACCAAAGTTTATCATTTCCAAAACTCTGGTAAAAGTTACTCTACAATCACAAAATAAATACAAAATCCCTCAATCCAATGTAATCAATAGACAAAAAAAAGAGTGCGATTAAACTAAAAACAACTCACCAGATCCGGAAATAGAAAATAAAATGGAAAGGACTGTATAATGACACTATTACCGGACCTACACAAACTCAAAAGCCTTACCACATTTAAAAATAGACGACTTTTATTCACCTGAGGTTTTGGGCGAATTTTCCGGTGTCTTCGGTGCAGGTGCAGCAGCTTTCGCCTTTATGTTTGGTGACTACTGCACGAAACTCCCTATCCATTGCCTCCATTTCTACCCTCTCGCCGAAAACTTAATTTCCATCAACGAATTCCGATAACCCCAAAGAATCTGGAGATCTGCCATGTTGAAGGACGACCGGAGAAGAGTCGCCGGCGAGGGAGAAGGTGGTCGGAGTCGGAGTTTGATGAAAGAAGAGTCAGATAAGGCCAGAGAGGCTAGATCTATGACTGTTCGGAGGTGGTGAAGGGGTGAGCGGAGGGCGGTCGGCGGTTGGGAGGAGTGGTGGATAGAGATATGGGGAGAAGAGAGAGAAAGTATAGAGAGTGAGGATGGGCGGAGTAGAGAGAAGGTCGCCGGATTTGGGGAGGGAAATGGTCGTCGGAGTTAGGGACGTGAGATGGTTGCCGGAGGGGATGCTAGAGAGAGAAAGTAGAGAGAGGGAGAGAAAGTAGCGTATGAGAGGAGAGGGGAGGGTGTTGTGTTTTAATAAGGGGTAGTTTTGGTATTTCAAATTAATAATGGACTCTATGGCAATTTATTTTTAATCGGTGGATTAGGTGTTAAATCAGAATATGGGCTTGGATTAGGTGGTAAATTCACTTAGGATGAGGGATTAAGTGGTAATTTTCTCTAAGCATCGCACGGAAGAATTGTTGGGCTATTAAAATTGAACAAAACTTATATACGACCGTCTAACGCCGTGTGACGGGCGCGTGAGACGGCCGCCGCCCGCCCTTTTCCCAAAATCCACGTGTGTGTTAAAAAAAAAAAAACTCCAATAATTTTAAAATACTATATCTTGAGATTTTGAAGTCGATTTTTTTTTTTAAATACCGTTGTGTTCGTCTCGACGAGACGAATAAAACTACATAGGTCATGATATGGTTTATTTTTTTAAAAAAATATTTTTTAACATACAAAACAAGCGAGCTGCTCGTCATAATAAAATGTAACACTTTCTTATGAAGAAAGTAACAGTTTGGTCTTAAAAAAGTCACACTTTTTATTGTAAGATGTAACAGCAGTTTCGCAAATAATATAATTAATTTTTGTGATTAGAAAATGTAACACTTTCTTATGAAGAAAGTAACTGTTTGGTCTTAAAAAAAGTAACTTTATTGTAAGATGTAACATCAATTTCGCAAAATAATATAAATAGTTTCTTTTTTTTGAAAAAAAAGTGTTACATATGAGAAAAAAGTGTTACATTCCTCATAAAAAGTGTTACTTTTGCTGACAAACAAAAAATGGCAAGGAAAAAAATAAAAAATAAAAATTGGAAAGGCTGGCTGGCGCCGTCGCACAGCCGTCCTCCTCATTAAAATTTCTCTGTGGCTGACCACTTTGCATATTCATGGTTTTGTTATTAAAGATGTAAATTCTTCTTCCAAGATAGTATCTGGACTTTGATCATTGTTAGCGACAGTTGTTGACCAACTTTTGGTGTGTTTCTTTATGCTCCATCCGTATCAGGAAAAATATAGTCATTTTGTAAAAAAAATTATTTAGTTTTATTGAACTTCAAAAATTATAAAATTGAAAATGCTTAAATAATTATTAGTTTTATTGAACTTCAAAAATTATAAAATTGAAAATGTTTAAATAATTATTATTGATGCACTGTTAAAATTTACCAGGATAAAAGGAGTATTAATTAATTAGAAAATTTTAAGGGAAACTAATTTTTCCATAAATTATATAAAGTCTTGTTTTTTTAGGGTTTAGGGTTTAAGGGTAATACCAATATTAAAAAATTGACTTTTTATAAGAAGGAGAAACTAGTTTCCCCCAAAACCTACTCTTAATTAATTGCTTTCTCTTTATTGGATAATGGTATTCTTTGAACAAAAAAATTATATTAGGGTATATTCCCCTCTCTCTAAAATGAATTTAGGGAGTAGAATAAACTTCATAATTATAAGATATAACATCACTTGTACCACTATTGTGTATTATAAGTAGATCGAATTATTATGATTTATTAGGGCTGACACCATTGTCACTCATAGTAATACATAATTGTTGGATAACTTGTGGTATACGTAAGTGATACATGTGAGCTCGTGTTATCATAATAGCAATACATTTTTGTCTCTCTTTAAAAAGAAAAAGGGAAAAGACTTTATCCTACATGTTCCCTCATAACATGAAATAAGCTTTATAATTATAGCAATACATTTAACTTCAACACATGAAGTCTAAACCTAGTAAATCTCTTCTTTGCATTTCCATAATTATTCAACATTAATCATATCAATAAATTCAGAGTATATTTCAATATTTTGAAAATTTCAATATACATTTTAAACTTACGGCTGGGAATGCCTTGAATCAGGAGCCAAAACCAACATTAAAATTTTATAGAGTTTAATCAGATCATTATTTCATAAAACTCCTCACTCTCATGCGATCTGTTTAATGAAACCTCTAAATGACGAAACGACCCCCTTCCTCAAACAAAACCCTCATTTCCCCTCCGTCTCTCACAAGAATTTCTCCATTTTTGGTCGGGCTTTCAATCGTCCATCTCTTCTACCATCGATTTTTCAATCAAAAGCCCGAATGTCACTGATTTTTGTGACAGTGTATTTTGGTAACCTTACACGTTCAGATTCATGGTTGTCTTGATATGCGATATCGTGTAGGATGGTGAGGCACACTATAAATTCTCTCCGTACTTAGCTTGAGTGGACAATGACGAGCGTGAGCCAGATCCAGATCCGACATATTCATAACAACTCCTTATGTCCGCCTCCTCATTCTCCGTCACGTATCCAACGTATTGTCAGTTCTACAACCAATCTCTCATATACTCTGTGTACGATTGAACTATCTTCTTGCCTAAGAGAAATTTTATCCATCTAATCTAATCTCTGATCTAGCCTCCGACGATTTTGCGTAAGCTTTCGTTTATTTGACTATTAAAGGATGGAATTGTTTGGAGATTTGTTTGTTTGTTTGACTATGGGAGGATGGATTGTTTGAGAATCAATTGAAGATTGTAGTTAATTAAACTATTGGTCTTATACTTGAAGTGCTTTTTGTTTTGCATTTTTAATTAAAAACTAGTAAGTAGCCCGTCGATATTCAACGGAGCGTATTAAAATTAATTTTTTTAAGTATTATAAATAACGATACATTTTAAAATTAAATTAAATTTAATTCAATGAGATAAATACCATAAATATGTGATGATGTAATAGTCTAAATTTGAAATTAGCAAGCCTTGATAGTTTTTCACTTATTTAAAGAGTTTAAACATAAATTATTAATAAATCTAGACAATATATTGAAGGGCAATTGTGTCAAGTCATCTTTAATTTAAGTAAATATGATGGATACTTAAATTATTTATTTTAAATGACTTAAATTGAAAAGTATATTTTGTTGCTATATCTTAGGCAATTTGAAATTTGAATTATGATGCAATGTCAACATAGGTGTCACAAGCTTATTGGATGGTGATAAGTAGAATTCCACATGGAATTATGACATGGAATTCCATTTGGCTTAATGTGTGATCTCATAAAAACTCTCCTATATTATATATATAGATTTGGTCGTTTGGTTGAACAATCAGAATTAAAATGAGTCTGATAGTTAAATTATGAGTTTAATAAAATAAATTTTTTAAATAATTTAAAAATATGGAAATTTTTTTGAACAAATAACCCCTATGAGAGTCAATTTTAATAAAATGTAATTATTTTTTCCATTTTTTCAAATATATGAAAAATGAATCTCATAGTTGAATTATAAGATTAAATTCAGTCTGATAGTTAAACTATAAGAGTCAATCTTAATAAAACATCAAAATTATTTATTTTTGTAAGGCATAATTCCACAAGGACCCAAGGCCCAGATCAAAAAGCTATAAGAACCCAACCCATATGATTAAGTCAACCTACCCCCTAAGTCCAGATCAAAATTCCACCAAAACCCAATGGCCCTTTGACTCAGTCAACATTAATCTCTAAATGCCAAAAATACCCCTCCACCTAATAAAACCCTCACCACCCTCACCACTCTGCCTAATTTTTATCAAAAGACTCTCTCTCTCTAGAAAAAACACACACACACACACACACACACACAATCTCTATTTTCTCTCTCTGCTCCTTACCTCCCCCGTCGCTGGTGACCTCACTCCCCTCCGGTCATCTCCGTTGCTGGTGCTCCCCCCGAACACGCTTACACACACGAACCGACGGCTCTCCCTCTCAAACCGTCTCCGGCAAAGGCAACTCCGGCGACCTCTTCATCAACCGACGGCCTCTCCTTCCAAATCTGACTGGATCCTCTTTGATCGTGCCCGCCTCCTTCTTTCTCCCTTGCGTTCACCGCACGCATCCAGATCTACTGTCTCTCGATCTTCTCCGGCAACATCCCGTCGGCGTTCGTCTACTTCAGCCGGGTCTCCGGCGAAGGTAACCAGCTATGCGATCGGCGACGGTCATCTCCCTCCCCACCGATCATCTTCCCCTATCCTCCGATGAACTAACCGGCGAATTTCGGCTCCCCTCATACGCCGCGTCACCTGCTCTATTTCTGGGGCCGCTGCCACCGTCATTTTTCTATCTAGATCTGACCGGATCTAGGGAAAAACTCCCCCGTCATCTCCAACTGAATCTTAAGCTTTCGGTCTCTTTTTTGTGTGGGGGTTCCTATGAAGTAACGAGTCCCAGGATTCCTAATAAGTGGTTGAATTCGGCTGCATGAGTTCTAAACTTTGACCAATTGATTTTGATTTTGTGGCTCATTGATGAATTGTGTACAATGTCATCTGGTATTTGATCAGTTATGAGCATTCGTATTATATGCTTGCGCACATTTGTGCATTTTAGAAAAAACATGACTGTTCTTCCTTTTCAATTTAGACATTGTTAATTGATTTGACTTTTAGTTAGGTGGCATCTTGATTTATAGTAAGTGGATTTGTGCATTCTTAATTTATTGCTGTTTTCCCAATTTTATGTCTGTATTAAATATGTAAATGTAGCGCACTTTTCTTTTGAATGTACTTATTTTTTGGGCATTCTAAAGTTTATTTCAATTTCTTTTGATTATGCAATGAACTGATGGTAGTGCTATTATCTGATATGATTTAACATGTATTTTTTTAGTTGGAAAAAGTGAAAAAATTGACGCTTTAAGAGTAGAGCAGGTCTTATACATTAGTTATAAGAGTTTGACCATATTTGACAAAAAAATATTATTTATTTTTTTATTAAAAGTTGGCAAAAGGGAAAAAAATTGAATCTTATACTCTAATTATAAGAGTGGAACTGGTCTTATACGTCACTTATAAGAGTTTGACCGGATTTGACCAAAAAATATTATTAATTTTTTAATTAAAAGTTTTAAAAAGTGAAAAAAATGACTCTTATGCTCTAATTATAAGAGTAGAACTTGTCTTATACGTCAGTTATGAGAGTTTGACCGGATTTGACCAAAAAATATTATTTATTTTTTTTTATTAAAAGTTGGAAAAGGGGGAAAAATGACTTTTATACTCTAATTATAAGAGTAGAACTTGTCTTATACGTCCGTTATGAGAGTTTGACCGGATTTGACAAAAAAATATTATTTATTTTTTTTAAAAGTTGGAAAAAGTGAAAAAAATGACTCTTATACTCTAATTATAAGAGTAGAACTTGTCTTATATGTCAGTTATGAGAGTTTGACCGGATTTGACCGAAAAATATTATTTATTTTTTAATTAAAAGTTGGAAAAAGTGAAAAAAAATCTCTTATACTCTAATTATAAGAATGAAACTTTTTTTATACGTCAGTTATGAGAGTTTGACCGGATTTGACAAAAAATATTACTCCCTCCGTCCCAGAGTAAGAGTCCTACTTTCCATTTTAGTACGTCCCAGAGTAAGAGTCATATTCCTAAAATGGCAAAGAATCTTTACTATTCACCCCAGTCATTCTCTCTCCTATTTTACTTTTATACTCACAACACCAATCAATTCACTATTCTCTCCCACTCATTCTCTCTCCTACTTTACTTTTACACTCACAACATTTACATCACTTCCAATATTTATTAATAAGCGTGCAAATGAGGGGTAGGACTCTTACTCCGTGACGGAGGAAGTATTTTTTTTTTTTATTAAAAGTTGGAAAAAGTGAAAAAAATGACTCTTATCTCTAATTATAAGAGTGAAACTTGTCTTATACGTCACTTATAAGAGTTTGACCGGATTTGACCAAAAAAAAATATTTATTTTTTTATTAAAAGTTGGAAAAAGTGAAAAAAATTACTCTTATACTCTAATTATAAGAGTGAAACTTGTCTTATACGTCAGTTATAAGAGTTTGACCGGATTTGACCAAAAAATATTCTTTATTTTTTTATTAAAAGTTGGAAAAAGTGAAAAAAAATGACTCTTATACTCTAATTATAAGAGCAGGGCATGATTGGTGAGGCAGGAGTGGGTTGGGATGTGGGCTTGGGCAGTGAGGGTATTTTTGTCCTTTAACTAGCTCTGGATTTATATGGAATTTTCATCTCAGCTTGGATTTTTATGGGTTTATGATCTGGTTCAGGGGGCCTAGGGTCCAAAGCTCTTTTTGTAAAGGTAAAAGAAAAGAAAAAGGAACTCTAAAAGGAATGTAGTCTTATACTTCAACTATAAGAGTGGAGTGGTAGTTGAGCAAAAATGAAAACGAACGCGCTTCTGCTTCATCCAGCTGTCAAGAGTATTTTGATATACTACCTCTGTCCCGGGAAGATAGTCAATCTTTTTTCATTGTTACTGTGAAAGGAACTTTTAATAATAATTAATGCTACTTTTAATTATCTTAGTGCAAATCTAAAACATTATAATAATTTACGTATCTTCATTAGAGTTAAATAAAATTATTAATAATAATTTTATTTAACTTTTAATTCTCTCAGTGTAAAAATTATTTTTGCAATTTAACGTTTCTTACTTATGTAATTGAACTTTGACCAACATTATAATAATTTATATATCTTCATTAGACTTAAATAAAATTATTAATAATATTATTATCTTTCTGCAAGAATTGATAATATACCAATTAGAGCGTTATTTAATAGTATTTTCTTAAAAAAATATAACACATGAATTTTTTTATTTTTTTTCCAGAGGAGTAAGTTTAATTAACCAAAATGACAAAAACTTCCATGCGAACATGGAAGACCCGTCTCATGGAAGAGACGGGATTTTTTACCCGCCCGACCCGACCCACGAACCGGCTCCATGACCCATGGAGCGACCCTGCCACGTGGCAGCCTCTCATAGGCCTTTTTTTTTTTTATATATATATATATATATAATTTTTATTTATTTTTTTCGGTTTGTCAAAAGTAATAGTTAATATAACTAAATGTAACAAACGTGTTACTTATATGTAACAGTTTGTATACATAAAATTAATACATATATACAGAAAAGTAACAGTGTTTTTTTCTATGTTTTCTTCGTTTGCCAAAAGTAATATTTTTTACTACTAAAATGTAACGAACGTGTTACTTATATGTAACAGTGTTTATACATAATTTGTAACACATATGTATAGAAAAGTAATAGTATATCTATATGTTTTCAAATAATAAGTTAGAATTAGTTCAATTTATCATGATACATGTAAAAGTATTACATTATCTATAGAAATCTGTTACAATTTCATCTACTAAATTGTTACATTTACTTGTACAAATAATTACATTCATGTATATAAGTTGTTATTTTTCAAATGTTACTTTCTTTTTAAAAATAAAATCAAAATACACAATATTTTATATTTTTGCAAAATCACTATTACATTTCAGTATAAATGATAATTAAATTTAGATATTGTTTGGGTTACATGTAATTATAGTTAGTATTACATTTGAAAAAATGGGTAAAGCGAGCTTTTGTTTTTATAAAACAGGTGTTACGTTTACTTATGAACAATGTTACTTTATATGTATACTGATTTTTTTTTTTAAAAACTCAAAAAAAAAAAAAAAGGCCAATGGATGGCTGCCACATGGCAGGTTATGCCCTATGGGTCATGGATCCGGGTAAAAAAACCCGCCCTTATTCTAATGGGGCAGGTTATGCCCTATGGGTCATGGATCCGGGTCAAAAAAACCCGCTCTTATTCTAATGGGAGACTAGCTCAACCCAAATATGCCAACAGCAACGGGAATCTTTGTACACGCACGGTGCATACTCGTTCTCCCCATAGGCCATAACCTTACCTAACATTCGTAGAGTTCTTTCTTTGGAACTGATAATGATTAAAAAAATGATCTAATCTAATGCTCCTTCGTTCTCGTTTTTTTTCAAAAAAAAAAAAAAAAAAAAAAAAAAACACACTTTCAGTTTCATAATAAATATTAGGGATAATTTCTCAAAATCCCTTCAGTCTAACATTTATTTTTTTATAAGGACTTCACATTTTTTTTTTATATTTTTCTAAGGTCCATCTATGATCTGAAACACGTCTCTCAAACATTTTTCTAAAGTCTATCCGTGGTCATATACACGTTTCTCAGACACTCTCAAAGAGCTCTTGAGCAATAAAATTTCAATTTGTGGACTTTTTAGAAACTAAAAAAAATAATCCAAGATCATTATTACTAAAAATTATGTTCTATTAACGGACTTTTGAAAAATTAATCCTAAATATTATATACTTTTGATTCAGTAATATGATAAATGTCATATTTTTGAATAGGACAATAATGTGTATACAATTTTATTTATGATACATATAATGTACGCATAAATATAATAATGCACACTATTTTAAAAGTTGACAAGTTAATTACTGTAATACTCCCTCTGTCCCAGAAAGATAGTCCACTTTGGATTTTGGACGGTCAACACATGTGAACTTTGACCAAAGATTATTATCAATCTAATCATCCCAATGAAATTTTAAAATTTGTCATTGATAAATCACTTGATGATTTAGATTGACATTTATATTTAGTCAAAATTCACTTGTATTGACCATCAAAAGTCAAAAGTGGACCATCTTTCTGAGACGGAGGGAGTATTTAATTATAAAAGGGTATGTACAGTTTTATAATGTTGATAATAAATTAATCAAAATGATAAATTCAAATTCCATACTATGTATTTAGAATGAAAAAAATATTTTTTATTTTTGTAAGAGAATAAGTCTGGTTTTGAAGTTTCTTCACCACCAACATAAAGTCCACTCATCATTTCTAGTAGCATAACTTAATAACAATGGGAAAAACTAACTCTTTTTTTATAATTAAAGAGAATAATTTCTGCGTGTTCTGCTGTTGCAATATGAGCACGACTAACCGTGTACAAGTAATTTTATTATAGTCGTCTCTATAGTCTTTCATACTAGTTTTTATCAAATTCAAATGATAACATTTTAGTTGTCTTCTTCTTCTTCTTCTTCTTCTTCTTCTTCTTCTCCGTCGTCCTCCTCAACTGCATGGCCTTTTGACACACGAGGTGAACGCTTGCGCGATGAGGAACTTACCCGATGAGTTTGCTAGTGGAATGAGGAACTATCTTGCTCCAATTTCCACACATTATGGTATGTTGTCAATGCGAATGCTTTCATTTTTCTTTTTTATTTCAATTGACAAGTCAAATTTCATATTATTAGCAAGAAACTAGAAAGAACATTTGATTATTATATGAAAATTGATGGGATTGGTGAAGCTTTTATACCTTAATTATAGCTACCGGTTATCAGTAAAAATAGTATTTCATTATTGTAAAATGAATGTCCAATTTATTTTTGATTAATAATAAATTTACACATTTATTTTATGACAAAAGTGATTAGTTTGATTGTTGGGAGAATTTATAGCTCCTTGATTTTGTGTTTCGGAATACTATCTGGTAACGCACTAAGAGTTAGATTAAAGAAGATTGAAAATTGTAAGGTAAGTGGCTTGAATTGGTTTTTTGTTCCTCATGCTACAGACATGCTCTCAGTTGGACAAAAGTTACTTTGGTAGTACATGGTAATTTGGTTAGAAAAATAATTTTCAAACGATATATGTTTTCGAATTTTATACTCCCTCCGTCATGTTGGAGTAGAGATCTTAAAGAAAACAAAGGGAAAGAAAATCTGCACAGGAGACCAGGCGGGCGCTCGGTTTTGATCAGAAGGAATTGGGTTTTGGCGAGAGGTAAGCGGGCGCTTAGTACCTACCGAGCGGGCGCTCGGTGCCGGGACGGGAATTCGGGAAAGAGCAGTATTTTCGGGTTTTCTCTTGTGTTTAGGTTTAGGTCTTATTCTAGGGTGTATATTTAAGCAATGTTCCGCCCCCATACTCATTGTAACTCAGATTTAACATATTATAGTGCAAAATCTTGGCTTGGTAGTGCCCCCAGACGTAGTCAAATATATTGACGAACTGGGTAAACAATTTCTTGTGTTCTTTTGTCTTTTGCTTTGCTTTATTATTTCTTGTGCTTGTTTGTGGTGCGGTGATTCTTGCGATTTGATACGCAAATAAGGTTGATTTGATACGCAAGATTGGTAATCTCAAGATGCAAGAGGGAGGATCTATAGCCAAGCACATCGATGAGTTTATGGATATTATAGACTCATTGGCGGCGCTGGATATTACGTTTGGGGATGAGGTTCATGCTTGTCATTCGAGCGGAACGGTGACGGCGTTAAATGCTTCAGCAGGTAAGAATAAATTGAATTATGATGATGTTAAGGACTTTCTTTTAGGCGAGGAAAATCGTATAAAGAAGTTGGGGACACCATCTACTTCGGGTGGCTTTAGCTACAACTAGCAGGGGAAAGTCGAGTAATAGCAACAAGGGGAGAACCGAATCAAGGGAAAACGTAGGAGGTGGTGAGTACAGGCCTAGGGAGAACAAGAATGTACCAAGGGTTGCCAAGGGATCGGTTGAGTGCTATCATTGTAAGGAGTTAGGACACTACAAAAGGGATTGTCCCATGCGAGGGGATAAATCGGCGAATGTGATAACTGAGGGTGAAGATATACTGATTCTGAGCGTTAGTAGTGCGCTAGAATCATAGGTGCTATATTCGGGGGCATCATTCCACTCTTGCGGGCATGCAGAAGAGAAGGAAAATTACACTTCCGGTGATTTCGGAAAGGTCTATCTGGCGGATGGCGAGCCTTTTGGAAATCAAGGGGAAGGGGGATGTCAGAATAGGAGCATCGGACGGGAAGATCTTACATCTACACGGGGTCAGACACATTCCGGGTTTGAAAAAGAACCTGTTATCAGTTGGGCAGTTGGGTGAAGAAGGTTACACGGTAACTTTTAGCTGCAGGAACTGGGTTATTACCAAGGAGGATTCAAAGATCGCTCGGGGTAATAAGGAAGGAAGATTGTATTTGACGAACAACACCAAGGATAGTATCGCGTTGGCGTCAGCCAAGGGTGATACGGATTTGTGGCACTGTCAATTGGGTCACATGGGTGAGAAGGGGGTACGGGTACTTTGCTCAAAGGGGAAACTACCAGTTTTGAAGATAGTCGACGTAGGGATTTTCGAAGACTGTGGCAAACAGGCGAGGATTAATTTCTCAAGGACTGGTAGGGCTTTGAGGGAAGTAAAGTTGCAATTGGTTCACACGGATTTGTGGGGACCAGCCCCGATAACTTCTCTGGGTGGTGCGTCATACTACATGACCTTCATTGATAATTCGACAAGGAAAGTCTGGGTTTACTTCTTAAAGGGGAAAGATGAAGCTTTCAGGATATTTAAGAAGCGGAAGGCATTGGTGAAGAATCAGACGGGACTTAAGCTCAAAAGCTTGAGGTCGGATAATGGTGGGGAGTATGAGCTCAGGGAGTTTGAGGAATACTGTGATGCGGATGAGATTTGCATGGATATTCCAGACTCGGGTGGGAGCGGGACGGTTCATGATGACCAAGATCAGGGGGTCACTGAAGATGAACTACATACTCCAAGACCGGATATTCCGCTGCGCAGATCTAACAGAGAGTGTAGATCGGATGACAAGGCTCCAGGTTTCTCAAGCAAGGACAAGTTGAAGTTGGGTATAGCTTCTACGGGGCCGTGGAGAATAGGGGAGGAGGACGGCACTACCATGATCGAGGTGAGCACTATGGCACTAAGGATGAGTTGAAGACGGATACGAGGCTTGAATATACAGGTTGATCTCTAGGTGGGAGATTATTGGAGTAGAGATCTTAAAGGAAACAATGGGGAAGAAAATCTGCACTGGAGACCAGGCGGGTGCTCGGGTACAACTAGGCGGGCGCTCAGTTTTGATCAGAAGGAAGTCGACGACGATGCCGCCCGTTTTCATTTCGTGGAAGTCCCCGGCAGAGGAATTGGGTTTTAGCGAGAGGTAAGCGGGCGCTTGGTACCTACCGAGTGGGCGCTCGGTGCTGGGACGGGAATTCGGGAAGGAGCAGTATTTTCGGGTTTTCTCTTGTGTTTAGGTTTAGGTCTTATTCTAGGGTGTATATTTAAGCAATGTTCCGCCCTCATACTCATTCTAACTCAGATTTAACATATTATAGTGCAAGATCCTGGCTTGGTAGTGCCCCCAGACGTAGTCAAATATATTGACAAACTGGGTAAACAATTTTTTGTGTTCTTTTGTCTTTTTCTTTGTTTTATTATTTCTTGTGGTTGTTTGTGGTGCGGTGATTCTTGCGATTTGCTTGGTGATACGGGGAAAACGCAACGGAAAAGAAGAATAAAGAAAATGGATAGAAAAGGATAGGATGCTCACCACTTCATGGAATCCACCTTGAAGATACAGGGCATAAACAACTCACCACTCTAAGGAATCCACCAAAGAGATACAGGGTTGTGTTTGTTCACCACTAAACGGAATCCACCGAATAGATAAAGAACAAGAAAAGATGGCACAAAGCACAATCTTATATTTTAGAAACTCAAATTCAACTCTATTTTACAATGACAATTTGTAGGGTATTTATAGATTACTTGGAACAACCCTCCAAGCTCAGGAATCATCAAAATACTTTAAAAAAAGGATAAACGTAACATTTATTGTTTAAGGATAACATAGCCTAGGAATCTCAAAAGACATGATAAACATGAATACTAGTCAATTTTCGGATGTATTGACTGTCAAACTATCCTTCACCAAAACAGTCATAACTCTCTGTAGAAAACTCCAAATGCTGATCCGAAAAGTGCCTTGGAATTTAGACTCGTAGAGCTTTCCATTGGTATATTTATTGTAATGTTTGGATGAACTAACTGGAAGATACAATATGTTAAAGTGGACTGACTTTGTTAAGAATGTCAAATATCGATCACTTGGTTCCCGCGTCACTTGGGTATTGGGAGGGCTTATTCCACAACACGTCACATAACACAATGAAGTATTTCGCTTGAACACGGGCATTAATGAAATGATATATGTATTTGAATGTATTGTGGATTTTTGTCCCATGTACTTAGGTCAAAGATGTAGATCTGCCCTTAAACTCGATGATTCTCATACTTTCTCTTAAATTAAAAAAAAAAATGAGGGTATATTTGACCGTGTTAACTTTCTATCCAAAACTTAATGACATAGAGTTCGTCATCACAAAGCTTAATGATGCTAATCGAAATTATCTTAATCCTTTAACATGATAGACATTGTAAAGTTTAGGTAAAATTTCAACAAGAACAAATTATCCTTGCCTTTACTCCCTCCGTCCCATTTGAAGCTTCACCTTTTACCCAAATGGGTGTCCCGTTGAAAGCTTCATCCTTTCCTAAAATGGTAACTAATGTAGGCCCCACTTGTCATACCGACTCACTTCTTCCTCTCACATACTTAAATTATGAGGCCCACTTGTCATACCCACTAACTTTCCCCTCTTACATATTTAAATTGTAGGCCCCACTTGTCATACCCATTAACTTTTTTTCTCTCACAACCCTTTTTACACTCACCACCTTTCTTAATTTTTGTGTCATCACCAATATGGTGAATCTTCAAATGGGATTGAGAGAGTATTTAACTTGTCTAAAGTATCTTTGAACATTTCAAAATTAGTTTTGATTTTTTCATAATATGTTCTCTTCTAGTAAGTAAAATTTCTAGCTTGGCTCTGAAACTTTTTGAGAATCACAATCTTGCTACATTCTCTCAATTAATCTCAGTTCTGAAATCATTACTTTCCAAGGAATGTTTTTCATTTACCTTTTTGAGAACTTGCGTTTGGTCGAGTCTACATGGGGTTCCTTGTATGCTTCATACGAGTTATCATAAGTCGCAGATCCTTCCTCAATCTCGGCTTCACTTGTAACGGAAGTAGTTAGACATGTAAAAACTTTCTTACCTGATGAGCGTTCCGGTGTTTGGACACCCATTTTGTAACTGCTTTCATCATCAGAAACATCAGATTTGGGATGAATAAATGAGACATTAGGAATTTTATCTTCATCCTCACTATCACAGAGGGTAGCAGTAAAACTCGTACCCTTCTTTCATAGGGTGTTGGCACAATCATTTGCAGAGGGTCCAAACCTAAACCTAATGTTGCGCTCCTACTCATCTGCTCCTTTCAACTCGTTCTCCTTTCTACTTGCGCTTCTTCTCCCTTGCGCTCCCTTTTCTCCTCACGCTCCTTCCTCTTCGCGCTCCCTCCGCGCGCTCCTTCTCTTTGTGCTCCCTCCTCGAATTCCTTCTCTTTGCGCTCCCTCTTCTAGCGCCCCTACTTCAGCACTCCCACGCCTATATGAACATTGTGCCATACAATACAACTTGTGCGCCTACCTTCTACTTGATCAAATGAGCCTAGGTGCCTACTCTTCTGCTTCTCTGCGCCTAAGCCGAGCTTGAAGTCCTAGACCCTTAGGCGCAGAGAAGCAGAAGTATCTGCATGCACAAGCTTATTATCATAGAATATGTAACTTGCCAAATAAAACTAGTTTTTTGGAGTAGGAGTGTAGTACTAATTTATTTGAGCCGACTTGGTTGATACCTTATTACTTTTTCGTTCACTTGACTTTGTAGCAGCAACATCTCACACAAGCTCGGCAGGACTTCAAGGATTTTTCGTTCACTGGGAACTGCGTACTTTCATGATAATAAGCTTGTGCATGCAGATACTTCTCACTCTTTGGACGTACCAGCGAAAAGGAATTTCATCACAGCCAGTCTCCAGAATTTTCTGGCTCACATTATTTCTCGCTGCAGATTTCTGTGCAACCGTTTGTCTCGGTGGCATTTTTCATCTCAACATGAAACCAAACGCAAGCAACAGATTCTTAATTTCGTTATGGTCACCTTTCATTCTCCAGCACCTAGGCAGGCACATTAGTATAACTACATTCTCATTGCGTGACAACGAGTTTTGGTTTAGCCATCTGATGAGATTTATATATTACGAGTTAACTGCAATATTCATCTGCATCCTTGCTTCTTCAGAAAAACAATTTCATCGTACAACAGCTGTATTGTTCATAACCGGTACCTTAAAATTAGGTGAGCGACTTTGGGCACTAAAACGTGGGAGTATGAATGAGGTGAAAAGTTTGACCGTTAAAAAAACTGACCCTGGTTTGAGCAATGAAGAAACTGAAGAGTATGTTGCTGCAAACAGAAGGGGTTTAATAGCTGCTAATATATTGAACATGCCCCGTCGGACATATCCTACACAGGATCATGAGGTAAGGCAGGCTGCCTCAGACTATGGAGATGTTCGGTTTTTATGTACAGCCTATAAATCATTCAATAATGGCAAAGGGATATATACAGACTCCATTGATATATCACAAAATTCAGGTCATATATGGGAGGAGCCTATGGATAATAATGTGGCATACCATGTGGCTCATAAGATGGAAATGGAACTTAGTTTTGCGTACGATTTTTTCTACACCAAGAGTGTTTTCTCACATACTATAGGAGGCTGGTTTGCTCGATTCGTAACCATCAGTTTAGTCATGTGCGCACTTGTGTTGTTTGCTCGTGTTGATAAAGATGGTTACATGTGGCAAGACGTGGGGATTACTTATACTTTATTGAGTTTAACATTTATCCTTGAGGTGGTGAGTTTCGTGGAATCCTTCTTGTCTAATCGCACCTTTGTTCAAGTCGGATTTCGAGCTGGACGGATGTGGAGAGTCATTGAAGGCAGTATTCGAAAGTCCCGTAGGTTCTTTCGAAGGAAATTTAATCGTAGACTGTTCAGAGGGAAGCCAGCTTTAATGGGGCAGTTCAATCTCCTTACCTTTTGTTTCAAGGAGCAGAAATTGAGGTCCTTCATTAAGTCTTTACTGAACTTTTTTGAGCTGACAGAACTTCATAACAACTACCGTTACACTACATACATTTCAATCGATAATGACGTTGCGTTCAAGAGAGATGTCTTCAATGGAGCTACAGAGAGGTTGATAAGCGATTGCATAGACCATCCAAACACTTTTGACGATATTACCCCTCTAAGTTCAAGAGTGAGAAATGAAGTGCCTCAAGAGGATGTCAGTAGAGGGTTTGAGGAATGTCTTTTAGTTTGGCACATAGCAACAGACATATGCCATAGAACGACGGACCAACCTACTGATGATTATCTCGCGAATGCAAAATATTTATCGGATTACATGCTTTACCTTTTGGTTGTGCATCCCTCCATGCTATCGTATTCAACAACATCTGAACTAAAAAGTTACCAAAACGCGTATGCTGCAGCCATCCAATTATACAAGGATGTCCGGATAGATAATGATGGCCATGTATGCGAGGCGTTGGAAACAATGGAGGGAAGGATAAACATGGTGCCAATGGACATAAGAGAAGGTAGGAATTCCCTATTATTGAATGCTCAAAGACTCGCCACTGAACTGAAAACAAGAAGTCGTCGAGTTGATGATCCAAATAAATGGAAACTGTTGTTTGATGTGTGGGTAGATTTGCTGTGTTATGCAGCAGTTAAGTGCAGGGGAAAGGACCATGCTGAGCAACTTGGCTCAGGAGGGGAGTTCATCACCTATGTTTGGCTTTTCATCGCACATTCACGTATGGGGTCACTCTATCAGCTTTAAGTTTGTTCATGAATAATCTTGTGTGTTTTCTTTACTGAATTTGTAACTATAAACAATTCGAGTTTGCGTAATTGTGTGTGAATTAATTAAAGAGTTGTATTTTTTATTTTATTTTTTGTTAAATATGACTTGAACTTGTTTGGAAATCGCGCAAGAATGAAAGCGGGTGCATGGTGCGTTCGCATAGGGGGAAATGCGACGGCATCAAGATCATGTCGTCAAAACGCGTAGCAAGACCACCTATTTATAGATTTCTGGAATGCACAAACTTGTTGGGCAACAATGTTTGTGTATATTTTCACGATCAATCTGTAGTGCGGTGCATGCTGCATGCTGTTAGAATATGATCACTTGGAATCCACCCAAGGCAAATACGTTGAAAAAGGCTTGCGGGCTATGCGGCCGCATAGGTGGCGGAGGTTTTTCTTTGTTTGGCATTTTGTAGGCTACGCGACCGCATGCTGCGGCGCATAGCTCTGACAGTTTTCTGGGCTGGACCGTTTTCTTCAAACATACTGTATCTGTTTGGTTTAAGGTTTATTGTTTCCTTAATCCTTAAGAACTGGGTTTTGGCTAGTAGCAATAACCTAGTAACCAGAATAATTCTGAAAATCCAAGATTGTGAGAGAGAGAGAGAGAAGGGGGGGGGGGGGGATTTGTCTAATTTGTTCAACATGATCTTGTGTGTTCGTAGATGATCCAAGAACAATACGGCGGAATTTGAAGTCCAAGAAAAGATCGACAGTCTTCTTCTGAGTAATTCGGTATTGATGCAACCAGAAAAAATGGGCTGCAACCGGGATCCAAGCTCGTAGTCTAGGTAGGATAACGGCCTTCTTCTCCGTCGTGATCTGCACACACACAACCGTGAGCTAAGCCGGGGGCGACTCCGGCGGAAGCCCCTCCGGCGTGAGAATCAGTATCGTATCCAAGTATAATCAACAAGTATGGAAAATGGTGGCTGTATGTGTCTTGTGAACCCCTCCATTAGGTTTAGGGATGCCTCCTTTTATAGCCTCCTTTTCATGTGCCAAGCATGTGATTCCCTCATGTCTTGAGCCCTCAGCCCATATTTCTTCTAGACCACTTTTATTTTGACAAGCTCCCTTTCCAAAATAAGAGCCCATTAGCTACTTTAATTGGGTCATATTTCATTTTGGGCCAATCATACATTCAAGAGCCATTTACTATAAACTTGGGCCAAATAATTTTATCATGGTAGCATAAGAAGCCCCCTACTCTTTAGCTTGATTATTCATGATCGAGTTAAAGAGTAAATAGTACATATGATGGATAAAATCCCAAGTAATAAATACCTAGCAACCGCACTAGTTACCGTAGTAGTAACGCGCAAAAGCGAGGGTCGATCCCACAGAGACTTGTTGGATAAACGAGTAAATTTAATTAGTGCAAATAGTAACCAGAGGGGGGTTTTTGATTTGATTTTATTTTACTAACTAAAAACTGAAATTAAATACTAATTAACAAAGCAATGATCAACTAATAACGAAGTAAACAGATTAACGAGATTCACGGGTTGGATTTCACACTATCATCCTTCTATGTTATTTGAAAATAAAGTTATTGATTCATTCCAGGGTTCGTTCACTTCTTGTAAAGATTGGGACGGTGAGGCGGCCGGATTGCAATCTATTTCTCTCTAACTAATCACACTTCGCAAATCAAGTCCATGTAATTATTTAAAAAGTTATTAAATTCTCAAGAACAATTGAACCTATATTCACTTGATTTCTATCACGGCATCAAATAAATATAATACTCAAAGCATCGGTCTACGCTTTATTCCCCAAATCAATGGCGGAGTTAAAACCCTAAATTGTTAAAAAGGCCAATAATGACTAGTTCAATAATTGAAACCCTCAAAACTTGATTAAAAATACTTTGAACAACTAGAATGAAATCAATATGAATAAAACGTTTATAACATAGAATTAGATAATGTTTTACATCCAACACATGAATTAAAAACTTAGCTACTCATCAACATAGCAATAAACACAAGAATATAATAAAAAATCATAAACCTGGATAAACGCTTGATGATGAATAATCTCACAAATCTTGTTTACAATCTTCAAACTTAAGAAAAACCTAAAACAAAGCATAATCAAACTAAAGGCTGCAGTCTAATATTTATACATAGAGAAAACTAGGGCCAAAAGTAGGAAAAATTGAGTTAAAACCCGACTGGCACAGGAAACCCGAAAACCGTACGGAACAAGCAAGCGGGCGCCTGTACCTAGTCAAGCGGGCGCCTGGAAAATACAGAAACTTTGCTTTTCCGGATTTTGATGTAAGCGGGCGCCTAGAATAACATGAGCGAGCGCCTGAAATCCCATAAGCGGACGCCTGGACTTGCATAAGCGGGCGCCTGGACTTGTTTCCAGCTTTTCCTTCTTTTCTTCTTGACTTTGACCACGACTGACTTTGACTCTTGATGTTGACCCGACCTTGGTCTTCCACACTTTAAGCTCTCGGACTTTGTAATTACATAATAATACTAAAAGTGTTCCAAAATACACAAATCGTAACAAAGTTCCTTAATTACATAAAGACCAAGACTACATCAATTCTATTCTAAATTACATCAAAAAGTCCAGAAAAATAACATGAAGATGTAGATAATATATACATGAAAAACCATCCATCAACATATAATAAAAATTCTTGATCCCGCCAAGATGATTTCCTCGATCATATATAACTTCGATAAGTAATTCAAGACGTAAAACATATAAGAAGGATCACAAATCACGATATTATAATTGGGAAAACATTCCAATAAACAAGGTGCTAGATTCTTGGATTGTAATTGCGGGAAGGGGAGATTTAGTGCAGTGGTTGTAATCGAAACTCAGAGCAGCGGGATGAAATCACCTAGTCTATTGAAGCCGCTTGTTGGATTGTAATTGCGGGAAGGGGAGATTTTCAGAAATTTGGAAGTCGTCAATGTCTATTGTCGCTGTCAAGTCCCGAAACAGCAGCGTTAAATCTAGGTTAAATTCAAAGGGATAATTCTTGAAAGTGGGCAAGGATACGAGTTCGGTAGTATCAGATCAAACCAAGGGCAACATCAAAATCACTGGTTGATTGAAGTCGCTTGCGGGAATGAATTCGCGGGAAGAAGAGAAAAACTTCTGGAATCAAAAAGTGGTCGATGTTTATTGTCCCCGCGAAGTCTTAAGTTAGCGACATCAAAATCTCTTGACTCGCTATTTCTGTCAGCCTCGTCAACTTTCAGGCCTCTAAATCTGACGACCGTTAAAATCTCTGTTAGATTTTTAACGGAATCTGCCATATCTCAGCCAGTCGCTTTCAGGTTGTTTCTTTCCATTCTTGAATTTTGCTGAAACTTATATGTGTGTTCATTTTTTAACGATATGATTGCATGCTTAGTAAGTTCATTACTTAATGTTCGTTAAGCTAACCTCTACTAGTAATATTTGACGAATGAATTGACCAAAATCATTTATTGCTAGTTTATTATGCCGTTTGTACCGAAAGTAATGGGGGGGGGGGGGTAGAATTATATAAAAAATGATATGCCCCTCCTGAATGTGAATCGGAAAGTTTGCTTTTTGGTACAGTATGATGTTATGCTCCTTGGAAAGTCCAACTCTACATGAAAATATTTGGTGCAAAAGTATGCTTCCTGGATTGTTTAATATGTGATGAAAATATATGCTGCTATAAAAAGTTAGTTATTACAAGCATGCTCTGTTCCGTATTTTGACACTTATTAAGCTTGAAAATTGGCAAATGGTAGGTCCGCATCTTGATCAAAATGAATAAGAAATCGTGACACGAGAAAAATAGTGCTCAATTCAAGATGGAATAGATGAACGTACAGTTATACATGTTTTGATATTGAAAGTAGCTTGTATAAAAGAAAGCATGAAACTACATTAAGAATTTAAGTGGTTGGAGCAAGGGATATGTACCTAACTGTATTTTGTCATGTACTAGTATGTGTTTGTTTTTGCTTAAAAATGATATACCCCCTCCGTCCCAAGTTAATGTTCTTAGTTTGATTTTACACGGAGATTAAGAAAAATGAATGTTGTGAGTATGAAAAGTAGAGTAGAAAAAAAAAGTGAGTAGGAAGTTTTTGTTATGAGAATGACAAGTGGGTCATATTTTTCATTTTAGGCAAATAAGAAAAAGTAAAAAAAACTTAAATTGAGACAGACTAAAAATGAAAGTAAGAACCTTAAAGCGAGATACTTAAAGCGAGATAGATGGAGTACATGATTACCAGTAGGATTTCATGCCTTGTTATATAGTTATCATTATTCGTATTAGGGGGTAAAAAGCTTTCGTCACCTGATACAGTGACTTCGTGCAATAGAGTTTACCTACTTGATGGAACTAATTGAATTGACATACATGCTATTGGCCTATTTGTGTCACTATGGGATTATTAAAGCTAGAATATGAAATAAGATCAACTCGTTAACTGGACAATTTTCTCTCTCGATTAATTATGATATGAGTATTTTGGTGTACCATACACTTGACTTGACTGGTCAATAATGAAAAATGTGGTGAAGAGTGGAAATACATATTTATATATTGGGAGTGATATGATGCCATATTATTATTCAGAATGTTCAATGTCACATGAAAATTTTGGTTGCTTAAGATGAGTATATATCTTGTTGCAAATATGCTCTGTGCTCGTACTAAAAGTGTTTCTTGATTGAATTGCTTGATTTTGAAAATCGTTAATGAGAAAATTGCATAATAAAGAAATACCAAAGGAATAAAAGAGTTAATGTCTCCGTTCCGGAAGTTCTATGTCTACTTTATGGTTTATGAGATTTATTAATATGCTTATTTATGCATTCAATTTGATCATGAAAATATTTGTTGTTGAAAATGAATGGAGTGATTGTTGACTCTTTGGAAATCTGCTCTCTAAAATTGTTGAAGTGAACCAAGCGACTTGTATTCTAATAAATCGTAGATAGAAATAATGAAGATGTATGATTATTTATATGATTTATATGAGGCATTAATATGAGCAAACTACTTTATGAGATGAATGTAGGTGTCCATTATAAAAAATGTATTTAAGTAAATTTACATGATGGCTTATACGATTAACATGTTTATTTGGCATATGTGGAATGACTGGGATAATATTTGGTTAATGAATAAAGTTTGAATCTTGTTGCGAGTACACTGTGGAAAATTTAATCGCGACTTGGTTCAATCCTTGCTTGTGGTAAATGTTGAGTTAGTAAACCGCATGCTTTCATATTGATTGAAGTGGAGAGGAAAATGTGGCACGGGAAAATAGTGTTTAATGATTAAAAGTGCAAGCTTTATGATGCATTATGTGTATATGTGAAATTTTGTGAGATATGTGCTAATATCGTGATGAGAAAAAGAACTGATACAATTTAAAGAGTACAATGACTTGTTATACACTTGAAATTTTGAAGAGATTATATTGAGATAATTCTTTTTCTTTTGATATGCTTGGAATAAGTAACATGGTTTCATTAAAATTGCGAAAAATTTATGTGATTTGTTTGTCCTCTTGATGCATAATATATTCCCATCTTATGTCAAGTAAATAGGTTATACTTAGATTTTGCAAATGACTACCCTTATCTATCTTGTAGGTATTATGTGAAAGAAAAAGTGTCGTTCTCGAACAAGAAAATATCATAAAAGACTTGGCTTAAAGGTGCTAAGCAAAAACGAGGGCAGGCATCTTGGAGATGATTAAAGGCATATCGCAAAGAAGTGTAACTAAATGGACTCAATAGCAAGGCTGCCTAAAGACAAGCCTTCTTTCTCGAGGGGAGTATAGGTGTGTATACATTATGTGACAGCCCTTCCAAAAAAGACAATTTATTTGGGTTTTCTTGAATACGAAACTATCTCGTTATGAAGCCTAGGACTGGATTTCATGTCGCTGGCACTCTTGGATATATGATTATCTCGTTATGAAGCCCGGACTTCAATGTCGCTCGCATATCTTGAAAGGGTATTATTATCTTGTTATAAGACCAGCGACCGGATTTCTTTATTTATGGCATCTTGAGACAGCGGGATTATCTTGATTGGCTCACATCCCGAACTGTCGAGTTACTTGATTGGCTCACATCCTGATCAACTGTTGGGGCTCACATCCCGAACTGTCGAGTTACTTGATTGGCTCACATCCTGATCAACTGTTGGGGCTCACATCCCAAACTGTCGAGTTACTTGATTTGGCTCACATCCTGATCAACTGTTGGGGCTCACATCCCGAACTGTCGAGTTACAAGAACAAGAGGCGAGGATCGCTACTTGTATAAGCTTTCTCTCTTGGACATGCCTCAGGATTTGCTACTTGTATAAGCATTTCCAAAGAAGATTACTTGTATAAACCTTAGCAAATGCTACTTGTATAAGCATTTGCGACATGATGAAAAGGTTACTTGTATAAACCTTAGCAAATGCTACTTGTATAAGCATTTGCGACATGATGAAAATGTTACTTGTATAAACCTTAGCAAATGCTACTTGTATAAGCATTTGCGACATGATGAAAAAGTTACTTGTATATACCTTAACAAATGCTACTTGTATAAGCATTTGTGACATGATGAAAAGGTTACTTGTATAAACCTTCCTAAGCACATGTGCCGGCAAGAAGTGGATGTCGCATGAAACAACGTGCACGCGAGATGTAGAGGCGGAGTTGCTACGTATAAGCAATCTCCATTGGACATGTCTCAAAAAATGCTACTTGTATAAGTATTTTCAAGGACAAGACAGACATTATCGGCAAGAGGTGGATGTCGCCTCTCAAAAGACATCCATCTAAAACAATATGGAAGGGCCAAAGAAATTGTCGCCCAATGAGAACAATCCTATGTAGACAAAGTCTTAAGGAATGCTACTTGCATTAGCACCTTCCAGAAAACAAGACGAACAAGGAAAACAAAATACAAGGCAACATGGCGCTCTATGGCAATTAGTCCTTCATGTTGCCTGCCAAGCACACAGTAATGGAGATCTAAGCTCAATGAAGTATGATGTCGTAGGTATGTCGCCTAGATATGATGAAAGCATGCAAATATGATTTACTTGTGACAAGATGGGTGGACAATAAGATTGCCACTTGTATAGGCAATACTAAATAAAGATTACTTGTATAAATCTTCAATAAGAGAAGGCGAATACGCGGAAAAGGGCTAAAAGTTCTCCTCTAAAAATCCAAGGCGACAAGACATCCAAATTATAACTACTTGAAGAGGCGACAAAAGGAAACTTGAAGGCGCTACTTGCATAAGCAACCTTCGGGAAAGTTACTTGTATAAACTTTCCTTTACAAGACTTACATGCCGCAAAACTGAAAGATCTCCCTTAAACTTGCCCACTAGCAAGGAGCATTACATGCCGCCGTATGCACAAGTCGCAAGAAAAAAAGGCACAATACAAGTATACGTGGAGTAAGGTTGCCTAAAGACAACCTCACTTTTTCGAAGGGAGTATAGGTATAAGGAGTACATCCCGCCAGAAATAAGCTTTTTGATAGAATTATCAAAACAAAAGGCAAGGCAAGAATTCACCAAGCAAGCGACATCAAGAGACTTGGGGAAGGATGTCTCTCGCGACATCAATCTTGTGAAAGCATGATGCTCTTGTGACATAAATATTTTTGTGGCATTCTGGGACATGATACTTATTTTATTATCAAAGTCCGGTGATCGGACTTCAAGGTCGTGCATGTTTTGGCACAAGGCCTATCTTGTTCTCAAGTTCATCAACCTCATTTCAGCAAATTTATTTGGGCAAGGGATATTCAAAAGGTGAAACAAATCACCTTCTATATCACTAGAATGAAAAAGAGTTAACAGACGACAACAAGACTCTCACATTATGTATCAAGGCAAGGCGACATTCAACTTGTTATAAAGGCATCTCGCTCCACCTGGCTTGTGGATCTGGCTTAACAAATATATGGAACTCCGGAGGAACCCGCTCTAGTCAACTTGAACAAACAAGAGGTGGCTGATGAACATATTGATACGACGTTACCAGACACTTGATGACTCAAACATGTCGACATACATGAAATGCTACAAAGGGGAGTCCTAACTTTACTTGATATTATACATATGCTTGTTTATTTTTACTCGTAAAATATGCATATACTTGATTATCTACTTGATGACCCACATGATTATGACTATGAATGTTAAAATTACACTTCTATGTAATATGTATAGTAGTAGGTTTTAATCTCGTAAAGTGCTGATGGCTTGTAAGCAAAAGTGGCTAATGATAATCTCAGACATCTCGACATGGGACAAGGGGGAGTACTAGCTAATTGTGGTTTTTGGCATTATATTCCCATACATGTATGCCGGCTTAGACATGGTTTACGCGTGAGAAATGAAAAGGATGGTTGTGCTTATGTTTCACCAAAATGCATACACAAGTATATTTGTTGGATTACTCGTAAGTGGTTAAATGGTTAAAAGGATAAATGGTGGATGAATGCGGGAATAATAGAAATAATGGAAAGGATGGATGTGTTTATTTTTTACTGAAATTCAAGAATTGTCTTTATTTGTTAGGGAAATTGAGTTATATGAAGCCCTCTCCTAAGAAAAAATAAATAAATAAATAAATAAATAAATAAACTTGGTTGGGAAAATTTTCTCTTGTTTACGTGAATAGTCTCTGGTTATGTGAATGTTTTATAGTGTGAACTTAATCTCTTACATTCGAAAGTGATATTTGCATCTTGAAAGAATCTAGCACCTTGTTTATTGGAATGTTTTCCCAATTATAATATCGTGATTTGTGATCCTTCTTATATGTTTTACGTCTTGAATTACTTATCGAAGTTATATATGATCGAGGAAATCATCTTGGCGGGATCAAGAATTTTTATTATATGTACTATTTACTCTTTAACTCGATCATGAATAATCAAGCTAAAGAGTAGGGGGCTTCTGATGCTACAATGATAAAATTATTTGGCCCAAGTTTATAGTAAATGGCTCTTGAATGTATGATTGACCTAAAATAAAATATGACCCAATTAAAGTAGCTAATGGGCTCTTATTTTGGAAATGGGGCTTGTCAAAATGAAAGTGGTCTACAAGAAATATGGGCTGAGGGCTCAAGACATGAGGGAATCACATGCTTGGCACATGAAAAGGAGGCTATAAAAGGAGACATCCCTAAACCTAATGGAGGGGTTCACAAGACACATACAGCCACCATTTTCCATACTTGTTGATTATACTTGGATACGATACTGATTCTCACGCCGGAGGGGCTTCCGCCGGAGTCGCCCCCGGCTTAGCTCACGGTTGTGTGTGTGCATATCACGACGGAGAAGAAAGCCGTTATCCTACCTAGACTACGAGCTTGGATCCCGGTTGCAGCCCATTTTTTCTGGTTGCATCAGGTATATGATCTAGTGTTGATAAATAAATGTTGGGAATATGCCTTTGAATCAATGACTATTGGTTAAGGATATGTCCGTGACAAGTGGAGTAATTCTTGGGACTTGAATTAGAAAAAGGAAATCCTTTTGGTACAAGGATTAAGGTTTATTGGTTTAATTAGGTTTCTTATTGGTACAAGGATTTATTCAAGAATTAGGAAAGCCGTTTCCTAATGAATAGGATTACTTTGTCTATAAGAAATAGGATTCCAATTACATTGTACAAAAGGAATATGATTCCTTCTCTTTTTGGGTTTTTAGTATTTATGCCTATAAATACTAACCCCTCCCCTAGCATTATTTTTGCCGGTCATCTTTGATAGATACAAGTAGAGATCTAAGATCTAGATTTAGGTTGATGGAATTATTTGCCCAAATAATTCGGGCAACTAGATTAGTGAAGATCGTCTTTTGTAATTGCCATTGAATAGAAATATATTCTCCCTCCGCCTGTGGATGTAGCCAAGTTGGTGAACCACGTAAATTCTTGTGTTGTGTTTGATTATTTCGCTTGACATCGTTCTTTATGTTTATTATGCTCTAACAAGTGGTACCAGAGCTTGGTTGAAAAGGAGAATTAGCATCGACGGAAGAGGTCCAAGATCGAAGAAAAACAAGTTAGCAGTTTTTGGTCCGTTTTTATTCAGCGCAGCTGTGAAGAAAAAGGCGTAGCGCGTTCGTTCACCGTTGGATCGGGTTGATTTTTGGCGGGTAGCTTCGGGACTCATAGGTATTAAATCTGAACGGTGGAGATCGTATTTGGAGGCCTGTAGAGTCGGGAAATTAATCCGGACAGAAGCTGTAGTGGGTTTTGTCTTCGATTGTAAGCGTTCTTGTTGCAATTTCTTTTGTTGGTGTTGGTTGGTTAGAGATCTAGGGATTCCGCTGCAAAGAAGAAGATGGGTCAAGGAATTGAATCATCGATCGACAAGATTAATGGGAGGAATAGTATTATATTCTTTGGTAGATCAAGATGAAGGCCCTGCAGTTCGTGTGCAGTGTACGTGTAGTTCGCGTACAGCGATCGTACAGTCCACGTGCAGCGTCCGTGCAGAAATCTGGGTGTCTAGGTTGGACACATCAAGACAGAAGTCGTGTTGAAGAAACAAGGCTAATTGGCACCCTCGTGGCGAGTAGATCTAGTACAGACAAAGATTCAACAGGGATAGTTGCGAAAGGCGGCAAGGGTTCTAGTAAGAAGAAGAATTCTCAAAAATCTTCTAGCAAGAGAAGCCCGAGACCTGATGAAGTTTGTAATTTCTACAAGGAGGGGAAGGGAAGCGAGGGAGTGATGGATTCTCTGGAGGAGAAGGCGCATTCACAAATCATCATAGGTCTTGGTGGTGATGTTCTCGTGGAGGTTGCTATGAAAAATAGTGACAATGGTGATTTTGCTCCAATAGTGGAAGAAGACTCACGGCGCGTGGAAGAGTGGCTTCTAAGGGTAGAGCAAAGCGAGATAGTTAAGGAAAAGGTGGAGCCGATTTCTACAAGAAGGAGTAGATGGGCAGACAATCCTGAGGTACAAGATGACTATCCGCAGTTTGAGTTGGGACAGTTTATCTCGGTGGGCGAGGTTCAAGGCCGAATGAACTCGCCAAGCAAGAAAAACTGTTAGTCGTCCGAAAGGGGCGGTGCTCTAGATAGGCGGTCTAGAGGCACTAAGGAATGCTAGGCTTAGCATATCGTCCGGTTGCTTGGGAGGAGCAAGGTTGTACGGCGTGACAAAGGGTGCTTGAGGTAAAGCACAAGATTGCATTCTATTCGCCTTTAAATGAGTGGGTTCGGAGCTCTCTGAACTAGTTCGAAGCCATCATTGGATTGGGATTGAGAAAGTAATCGAGACAAGGTACAATCTGGGGATTTAAGGTGTAGTCTATTCGAAGCGCTAGAAGTAGATACACAAAGTTCAGTCGGCAAAGGAGGTACTTAAATTCTAGAGGTGTACAGTCTCAAGTGTTCGGCGAAACACTATGTTGATGGTCTAGAAGGCTTTCTGAGACATCAATGCTAGTTTCTTGGCTCTCATGGGCGTTATGGAGAGGTCGAAGAAACAAGATAAGTAAGAGCACATGTTAGTGGAGTATTGTAGCAGTTCGTGCAGACATCGCGCAGTCGTGCAGTTCATGTACAATTTCCGTTTGTGCAGATGCTTCTGGGGAAGAAATCCAAATAAGTAGTCACGGGTTCAAGATACATTGCCAGAATGAGAAGTGATTTGTTCAAGTCATTCAAGGGTGTTTGTCCGTGTTCGTTGGTGATCCAAGAATAGTTCGAAGTACGTTGAAGTTTGAGACAAGATCAACTGTCTTCTTCTGGGTAATATGGTATTCGAATTTGGTGATCGTGGATTTGGTATTTCGATATGGTGGTCAACGTTGTGGTGGAGGTTCTAGTTGTTTTAGAAGTTCATTGCACAAGTTGAGAAGATGGTTTGCTTGACTAAGTAAACGTGGTTGTTCTTAAGTGAACAAAGATGGTACTGTCTTGACAAAGACAAAAGGCGGTGGCGGAGGTGGAGAGATATGTTCGGAAGCGAAGGATTCAACTCAAGGTGGAGTTGAGGTCGGTTCGTGGATATGAATTATGGTTCGGGGAGATTCAAAGTCAAGGTGGAGATTGTTGGGAATATGCCTTTGAATCAATGACTATTGGTTAAGGATATGTCCGTGACAAGTGGAGTAATTCTTGGGACTTGAATTAGAAAAAGGAAATCCTTTTGGTACAAGGATTAAGGTTTATTGGTTTAATTAGGTTTCTTATTGGTACAAGGATTTATTCAAGAATTAGGAAAGCCGTTTCCTAATGAGAATATGATTACTTTGTCTATAAGAAATAGGATTCCAATTACATTGTACAAAAGGAATATGATTCCTTCTCTTTTTGGGTTTTCAGTATTTATGCCTATAAATACTAACCCCTCCCCTAGCATTATTTTTGTCGGTCATCTTTGATAGATACAAGTAGAGATCTAAGATCTAGATTTAGGTTGACGGAATTATTTGCCCAAATAATTCGTGCAACTAGATTAGTGAAGATCGTCTTTTGTAATTGCCATTGAATAGAAATATATTCTCCCTCCGCCCGTGGATGTAGCCAAGTTGGTGAACCACGTAAATTCTTGTGTTGTGTTTGATTATTTCGCTTGACATCGTTCTTTATGTTTATTATGCTCTAACAATAAAGTACTTAGAACACATCTAAATTTGGTTAGGTTGCTGTTGTTTTTTTCTGGGTTCTGGATATAGGTTATTTAGACGTTTGTTACACGATCCGAGTTTGTTTGTAATTTGTTGCTCCATACTACTCCCTCCGACCCAATCTAAAGTTCCTAGTTTGATTTTGTACAAAAATTAAGAAAAAATAAATGTTGTGAATATGAAAAGTAAAGTGGGAGAGAGAAAGTGGGTAGGGAGTTTTTGTTGTGAGAATGATAAGTGGGTCCCACTTTCCATGTTAGATAATAAAGTAAAGTAAGAACATTAAATTGGGACAGACTAAAAAGAAAGTAAGAACCTTAAAGCGGAAGGAGTAATAGATTTGTTGTCCCTCCTGAGGATATAGCTAACGGTGTTAGTGAACCATGTAAATCTGCGTGTAATCTAATTTTACTTACGGTTTTTCTAACGTGTGCCCTAAGGGCACATGTTAAGGGATTTAAATATGGAATTCAACACTTTTATATGCTTCCATAAATATTTAAGTTTACATATATAAACAATATATTTTGTTAATTATGTAAATGAATGAGTTAAAGCATGTTTAATAAACACTTCGATTTCCTTATTTAAATCACTTAACATGTGCCCTAAGGGCACATGTTAGAAAAACCGTTTTACTTATGTCGTATATCTATTTAATTTTTGCTACATTAATCAAACGGGTATTAAAAGCTTCCGGTACAATACATGCTACCATTGAAGTCCTTGCTGATGTCAAATATTGTACTCTCTCCGTCTCATAGTAAGGTTTTTACTTTTTTTTTGGTCTGTCCCAGACTAATGTTCCTTAGTTACTTTATTATCTTAAATGGACAATGAGACTCACTTGTCATTCTGACGACAAAAACTGTCTACCCACTTTCCCTCTCCTCATTTCTCTTACTTTACTTTCATACTCACAACATTTAGTTTTTCTTAATCTCCGTTTAAATTCAAACTAAGAACCTTAGTCCGGGACGGAGGGAGTAAGAAAATGTCTTACTCCCTCCGTCCCAAATTAATGTTCTAAGTTTAACTTTACACGAAGATTAAGAAAAAGTAAGCGTTGTGAGTATAAAAGTAAAGTATGAGAGAGAAAGTGAGTAAGGAGTTTTTGTTATGAGAATGACAAGTGGGTCTCATTTTCCATTTTAGGCAATAAAGTAAAATAAAAACTTTAAATTAGGATAGACTAAAAAGGAAAGTAACAACATTAAAAGCTAAAGCTAACGCTAGATATCTCGGAATGAGAGTCATACACCTCTACTTTTAGTTTGCAACTTTTCACATCAAATAAGGTGAATGTTATTAAATATATTTATTTATTTTTTTCAAAAAAAAGTTAACTGATAATTTTAAACCGTTTTCACAATGGAATGTGACATACTCCCTTCGTCCCACCTCACTTGAAACTAAAGATGTGGGCACAATAACAAAGGAAAAATAACAAGTAAGAAAAATGTGTAGCAGAAAATGAAGAGAGAGAGTGAGTGGGATAAAATAGTAGTGTTAGTTAAATAAATTGAATGGTGTAAAATGAATAGAGAAAATGAGTAGTGGGGTAAATTCAATATAAAATTATTAAAAGTTTGCTATTTTGGGGATGTCTCTAGTGAGCTGAAACAGACCAAAATAAAAATAAGACTCAAGTGAGCTGAAACGGAGGGAGTATATCCTACATCTTATACATAAGGCGGGTTCACAATTAATAAACCGGTGATATGTCTCTAAACCATCATACTCCCTCCGTCTTATTTGAAGCTTCACCATTTCGGTGAGGGCGCACAAATTAAGAAAAGTGGTGAATATAAAAAGGGTTGTGAGAGAAATGAAGTGAGTGGGTATGAGAAGTGGGGTCTACTGTTTAAATATATGAGGGGAGAAAGTTAGTGGGTATAACAAGTGGGGTCACAATTTAAGTATTTCATTTGTCCCAGACTAAGGTTGTTACTTTCCTTTTAGGTTTGTCCCATACTAAGGTTCTTAGTTGCTTTATTACTTAAAATGGACAATGTTATTCACTTGTCATTCTCACAACACAAAATTTCTACCCACTTTTTCTCTCCTACTTTCTCATACTTTGCTTTATTAATTGTTTCACATGCTTGGGACTGTGTAACAAGTTGAATTTGGGTTATTCTCTTGTAAACGCGTTTTTTCAGTTATTTGAACAAACGTATTTTTAAATATGCGTTGACATATTGTAAATAATTTAAACTATTTAAATAACACGCGGTTGCATTTTTTTTAAATAGTCGAAACTTCAACACCATTTGCCACTCATCAACACACGAACTGAGACTTTTGTAACACAACAACTGGCCATCCTAAACAATGCTACTAGACATTTATAAAAACTTGATTTATAAAAACTTCAAAGGCTCGTTTGAGGGCTTAAATGACATCTTTTGAGGTTTTTAAACTCATCATATGAGGACGAAGCCCGATAACTTTTGTAAGTCTCTAAATTTCATTTGAAAAAAAAAAAATCATTAGGCTATGTGTTTCAAAGGTTCTGGCTATCAATCTCAAGGGTTCCTGACTATCAGTCTTCAGCTTTAAAGGTTCTTTTAAAATGTTCACTAGCTATCAAAAACACTACAACTGACTATCAAAAACACTAGAACTGATAATAAAGTACACTCTCACTTGCACTAAAAAATTATAAATTTTTTTCTCACTGACGATAAATCATACTCCATCCGTCCCACACCAATGGGCACTTTTGGTCAAACCTACATTTTATGCTAAATAATTTATCTTCATAAAAAATTAAAAATAGTTATTGATAATGTTTCTATAACTAATATTAGTAACTTTTTTAAAAATTTTATGGAGATTAATAATTTAGCATAAAAAGTTAGTCAAAAAGTTCAAGTTAGTTTGACCAAAAGTGCACATTGGTACGGGACAGAGGGAGTATGTGTTTGTTAATTTATATCCAGTAGATTTTATTATTTATATCCAGAATCTCTTGAGCTTGATATCCAGAAAGTTTGTTGGCCATGACTTTGTTCAAATATCCTTGAAATCATATTCAGAAGGCTTTATTATTGATGTCCAGAACCTTTGAGGTTGATATTCAGAAGGTTTCTCGGCCATGACCTTCTTTAAATGTGCTTGAAAATCATATTAGAAAGCGTTATATTGATATCCAAAACTGTTTGAAGTTGATATCCAGAAAGTTTGTTGGCCAAGACCATAAGTCACGGCTTTGATTCTCAGCGCGCGGGACGTTTCAATTATTTACTCCCTCTGTCCCTAAATGAGTGTCCATTTTCAAGAAATCTTTGTCCCTAAATGAGTGACTTTTTTTAACATAACTTTCTCCCTAAACGTTTTTTTTCGAAATTTTTTTACCAGTTTCTTTATACGTGAAAAACTAAAGGTTTGGAAAGGAGATTACAAGATTATATATGAATCGTTGTTACCAAATTGTTCAAAAAGTTGAGATTTTCAGTGTCTCTTAAAATGAAATTTGGACACTCATTTAGGGACATATGGAGTACAAAAATACCACCCTGCGAGAAATTCTATTTATTTACAAAAATGTCACCGCGCCTTTAAAAACACGCTTTTCCTAATCATTAGGAAAAACGCATTCTTTTCCAAATTTTCACGCTAAACTGCCTCATAACTGGATCAGGTGTCACTATACAATGTCGAAACAGACATATAATAAGACGCGCCCTATAACATAAACTTAAGGAAAAATTTCTGAAAAGTCCTTAAAACAAAACAATTTTTTTAAATAGGACAAACATTTTCGTTTATTCTGTCCAGGTCCACTAAATGGAACGTTTATTTCTAATAGGTCCATGATTTTTTTAAACATATAGTGTAATCCCGAAATCACCCCTCCCACCCAACCCTAAAACACATTAACCCTCCCCTCACCCATCTGCGAATTTTTTCATTCTCTCTCTAAAACGAAATCATCCTTCGCTCAATTCTTCCGTCCCCAACCATCCCTACAAAACCCACAAAAATAATTATTCAAACTCAATTTTCTTAAAAAAACGAAACCCCAGATCTGTTAAATCAAACACAAAAGTCAAATTATTCAAAGAAGAAATTCAGATCGGTGATACTGAGTAGTGGGAGACAGAGAATTCGCCAGAGGAAGGGATGATGAACAGATCTAGTTTTGGCGGAATTAATTCTTCGAGTTCCCTAGAGTGATTTTGAAACGAGTGATGGCTTTGGTGAAAGTAATTCTTCCACCTCCATAGAGTGTTTTTTTATGGAAGTATCCCTCTTCTGTTTGTAAATATGGCATAGAAGAAAAGTAAATGGGGATGGAGACGAAAGGTAGAAAAAGGAGATATTTTTCTGCTCTCATTTTCCATGAATTTTGATACGTGGAAAGCCACGTAATTCACTTCTCATTTCCGGCATACGTGTTGGTTATGTCTATCATTTTCCATGAATTTTGACTAAACATTTACTCCCTCCGTTTCATATGACTTGAGACCAAAAATTTTGACACACAAATTAAGGAAAAGTAAGAGAGAGAAATAGTGGGAGGAGGGGTTTGTAAGTATGAAAAATTAAATATGAAAGAGAATGAGTGGGAAGAATAGTAAGTTGATTGGTGTTCTGAGTGTAAAAATAAAATAGGAGAGAGAATGAGTGGGAAGAATGGTAAATATTCTTTACCATTTTGGGCAGTCTCAAGTGATGTGAAACGAAAAAAAAGGAAATAAATCTCAAGTGACATGAAACGGAGGGAGTATATGCCACACAAAACTTCCTCATCATACAGAGAGTGAGAAATGGATGGACCCATTTGGGCTTTTGGCTTAATTGAGAAAATTTAATGACATTATTTTTTTTCATTTTCCATTAATTATAAAAAAATAAACAATACAAAAATAATCATTTAGTTTTTCATTTATAAATTATACAAATAAATATGCATTACAATTTTATTATATTAATATTAATTTGTAAAGATTTTTAGTACTTGGGTTGTGACAAACTTCAGGATAATATGCATGCAATGGGGCATGACTCTCAGTGTTTTTATAGGTCTGCGACATGTCTCTAAGTGTTTTTATAGGTATGAGATATGTCTCTCAATGTTTTTATAGGTTAGAGACACGTGTCTCAGTGTATTTATAGGTATGTGACATGGCTCTCAGTCTTTTAATAGGCATGTGACTTGTGTCTCGGTTTTTTATAGGTCTGAGACATGTCTCTCAGTATTTTTATAGGTATGAGACATGTCTCTCAGTCTTTTATAGGTATCTGACATGACTCTTAGTGTTTTTATAGGTGTTGGGTATGCTTTTTATAAACCACTCCTATTACCTAGATTTGATTGATCCCATAACCTAATTTTATCTTTTGGTGGACTTTAGGATATATTGTAAGAAGTGTTAAACTTCATTTTTAGAATAGTCCACTTTGATAGTATAGGCTTTAGATTGATAGGCTGAAAATTTTCTAAGTCTGGAATTTTAGTGGTCAAGACCATGACCGTGAATTCACTTGACCGTGGTAGACCACCTGACCGTGGAAGACCACTTGACCGTGAATCACTTGACCGGAAGTCAGTGACCGTGATCTTTGTGGCATATCTTAACAGGTCACATCTGACCCCTCGACCGCAAGCCACTCGACCGTGAGGCCTTGACCGCAAATGATGAAGTTGTCCAAGAACCCAAGTTTGTTAAAACTTAACCATGGTCAAACTATGGTTAGTTTAGAACGTTGCAGAACTTGGATCTCAAGTTATTCAAATTTGAATTCATCGAAGTGGGACCACTTCTTATCTGCAAAGAGGACAAACTCAGATTGAGCACCAATCAGAATTCAACAGCTCATTGTCCTTCAACTCGGAGCCCAAGTAAATCCAACAGCTATTTTCTCATTCAAGGCTATAAATAGCCCTTAAGTTCTTCATTGAACTAAGCTGAGATTCTAAAAGAGAAATTGCTGTTAAAATACTTGGTGATTAAAGATCATACTCAAGATTTCCAGAATCCTTTGAATCTTCAAGATCTCACCTTCAAACCTTCAAAGATATCCAGCAACATTCACGTCATCTCAAGCCTTGTAACACATAAGATTCTTTAGGCTCTAAATCATATAGATTTCAAAGAGCTTCAGATTCTTACACACACACTCACCCCAATTGATCAATCACTTAGATTGAATCAAAAGGGATACACTGGTCTAAGTCTAGGATTTATTCTTCATAGAAAGTAGGTGTTGATTCAATACTTCATCTCTGTAATCTGTACACTCAAGAATCAATATATACCTCCATTCAAAATCCAAGACTGACCATCTTGGTAAAGGACGTAGATCTTTTAACAGATCGAACCTTTCCAAATACTTGTGTCATTTTACTTTCTGCAAATTTACCTTCAAGTATTGTTCATCTTGTTCTTCACTTGTTCATATTAATTTTGTTTGTCGTTTAGTGTTTGATTTTACAGATATTCAAACGTATTGTGAATTGTGTTTGTTTGTTCTCCACATTGCCTAAGTTAAAAATCTGACTAACTTATATTTTGCCAAAACTTCTAAGACAACAACTTTCAATCTCTCAACCATCTGACCACAAATCTCTTGACCGCATTTCTATTGACCGCACTTACCTTGACCGGACTCACTTGACCGCAACTTGGTTGACCGTGAGTGCTGGTGTTCCTTAGATATTTTGTCAAAAACAACTCTACCTTATTTCCATCGAAAACTTCCGCTGTGCATATTACACCTTGACCGCGCGGTTTATTACTTGACCGCAAAACTCAAGATTGTAAGCACTTGGTTGAATTTTGAAAAAGGGTTGAAATTTTAAGTAGGCTATTCACCCCCCTCTAGCCTCCTTTCATACCCTTGTTGTGTCTTTGGGACCAACAAGTGGTATCAGAGCTAACACCTTTATAAGACTTCTGTTTTTCAAGCTTAACAGCTTGGGTGCCGATTCAAAATGGCAAGTCAGAAAACTATGGCAACGGTTAACTTCACTCACGTTCCAGCGTTCGACGAAGATAATTTTGACGTATGGAAGCACAGCATTCTAACTCAGTTCTACTCCATGGACGAGCAACTTGGTGATTGTCTTACCATTGGACCATACTTCCCAATGAAAGCTAATCCGGATCCAGAAACCAATGGTGCAAATCCGACTATCAAGAAACCAAAAGCTGAATGGACCGATGAAGAGAAAAGACTGGTTGGAATGGATGTGAAAGCAAAAAGCATACTTCTAAGTACCTTGAGTACGTCACAGCGTCGACAGATCATGGAATGTTCTGCTGCAAAAGAACTTTGGGATACAATTGAAGATTACATCGAAGGAGATCAAGCTTGCAAGGAAAGCAAAAAGTTTGCAATTCAAAGAAGATTCAACAACTTTTCTAAGATCCCCGGTGAATCACTAAGAGCCACTTATGATCGTTATTGTGAGATCGTGAGTACTTATACAGCACTCGGAAAGAAGCTTACCAAGAAAGAAATCAATGTTAATTTTCTTGCCGCTCTTGGTTCGCAATATCTACACAAAGGAAACACTTTTGAAGATACCAAGTTACTAGATGATATGTCTCTCAGAAGCCTCTATGCCAACCTCAAGGTCTTTGATATCAAGCTCAACAACATTGCTGAAATGGAAGGAAAAACAAAGAACTTATCGTTGGTTGCACAAAAGGAAGAAGTGATCGAGGAAGAAGATCCAAAAATCTCCACATCTGATTTATTAGATATGGATGATGATGACTTTGCTATGTTCGTGAAAAGATTCCAAAAGTTCAGAAAGACAGCAAGACCCGGATCATCAAGCAAAACTCCAACAAGGTTCTCAAGGAGCAACTCAACAAGTAAGAAAGAATACTCCAACTTCTCAAAGAAGAAAGAGGATCTCGTTTGTTTTAATTGCAAGAAACCCGGTCATTTCGCATCAGAATGCCCAATTCCCAAGTATGAGTATATGAAGAAGAAAAGCAACTTCAATCCAAGATACTCAAAGCAAAAGGGGATGGTTGCTGAAGAGGACTCTACCACAAAAGAGTTAGCTACCTGGATAGAGTCAGATTCTGATGAAAGCGATGAGGATTCTGAAGAAGGTCACATCTGTTTGGTCGTTCAGTCCGATGATGAGGATGATAATAAAATTCGTCGCTCACCAAATGCAAAACCTAAACGGATAAGTTATACGGCCGATGAACTTGCAGAAAAGGGATTCCTAACTCCGGTTCAAAAGAATGGTGATCTTCTATTTTCAAGATGTGATGTGAGTGTAGCAAAGAAGGCTCTACTAAACCCCAAAGTAAAGGAAGTTCTGTCTACCACACCACAAGTCAAATTTGACATTTCCCCCGATGAACAAGAAAAGATGTTTGCAAAAGCTGAACAAGTAATTAGTAAATTCTCTGGCATGAAGGAAGCTTTAGCACTTTCAACTGAAGAAATTTCCCAGCTTAAGACGGAGAAATCTCTATTAAGATCTGAACTCACTCTCCTTAATGATCAGATCAAGAGTATGACTCCTCTTACTGATCGAAACCGTTTCTTAGAAGAACAAAATGACATATTTAAGGTTAAAAACGAAGAATTGGTTGCTGAGATAAACGACCTGAAAAGGATCACTAATGAGTGGACCAATTCTCGTGTCACTATGGAACAAATACTAGAATCCCAAAAGTCTAGTGGTGATAAAGAAGGCTTGGGATTCCAAACTAGTGACAACTTTAAATGTGCATCTTGTTATGAAAGAGATGAGAAATTTTCCCAACAAACTTTGGAAGAGTCAAAAGCTAAACATCATGGTTCAAAGGGTAAAGGACAAGAACCAAAGAAGAAACTAGAGTTCCATTATGTCTACCCTAAGAATCAAACTAGAAAGGCGTTAAAGTTGAAAGGAAAAGCCATGGAAAATCCTACCAAAGAGGAAGACTCTTGGAAGGTACCTGATCATGACCGTGCTTCTACCTCAAAGCCCGGTCGAGTAGCCTTCCGTGGCATGTCGACCGCAAACCAAGGCAAAGCGGTCAAGTTCAAGAAATTGAACTTTGTTCGGGAGAGATTTTCCATACCAGTTAACAATGTTGTGCTCAAGACTTCAACGAAGTTTGTTAACCCTCAGTTGGGTGGCTTCCACCATTGCTCTGTGTGTGATGGTTATGGTCATAAGGCTGCTGAATGTCTTTTGAGATTCACACCCAATCCCAGAAAAAGTAACCCTCCTTCTGTGAGGCAGGTGTGGGTTGTCAAAAGTTGCTAACCCTTTGGACCCAAAAGAATAAAAAGGGGACCTTGTTCTTAAATGTCTATTTTGTAGGTCCTCTGCTTAATGGCTGGACATTCCAAGGATAAATCAAGCTTATGGTATCTCGATAGTGGCTGTTCAAGACACATGACCAGAGATATCAACTTATTGGAAGATGTCCGTGAAGAAAAAGGGCCATCAGTAACCTTCGGAGATAATAACAAAGGAAAGACTGTAGGATATGGAGTCATCTGAAAAGGAAAAATCACCATCCAAGAAGTCTCTCTAGTTACTGGTCTACAACACAATCTACTCTCAATATCTCAGTTCTGCGACAAAGGATTGCAATGCCACTTCACTTCAAATTTCTGTCTCATCAAAGATGGCATATCCGGCGTCACCTTGCTTAAAGGGATTCATAAGAAAAATGTTTATATTGTTGATTTTAATTCATCATGCATTTCTTCTAATCTCTGTTTTGTAGCAAAGAATGTTAGTGAAAATAGTTGGCTATGGCACAAGAGACTAAGTCACTTGAACTTCAAATATCTCTCCAAAATTGGAAGAGACAATCTAGTTCGTGGTCTACCCAAAGTAGTTGATCACCACGATGAGAAGTGCACAGCATGTCAACTAGGAAAACAACCAAAATCGTCTTTCTCCAGCAAGACGACCCCTTCAACTTCAAGATGTTTGCAATTACTTCACATGGATCTGTTTGGACCTGTTACTACCGCAAGTATTGGTGGAAATAGATATACATTAGTTGTGGTAGATGATTATTCAAGATATACGTGGGTTGAAATGATGATCTCAAAGGATGATTGCTATGACATTTTGACCGCGCTCTTCAGACAACTCCAAACACAAAAGGAAGATGACATCGTTAGTGTTCGATCCGACAACGGTACAAAATTCAAGAACAACGGTGTTGCTCAATACTGTGACGATCATGGTATTGACCACAACTTCTCTGCTGCTGGAGTTCCACAACAAAACGGTGTAGTGGAAAGAAAAAATAGAACGTTGATAGAGGCTGGAAAGACAATGATTGCTGAAGCAAAGCTACCTCAATATTTTTGGGCTGAAGCCGTCAACACAGCATGCTTCACTCAAAATAGATCCCTCGTCAACAAGATCTACAACAAAACTCCCTATGAACTTTGGAGAGGAAGAACCCCCAACATAGCATACTTCAAGATATTTGGATGCAAATGCTTCATACTTTACAACGGTAAAGAACATCGAGGTAAATTTGCTCCTAAGGCCGATGAAGGTATATTTGTTGGGTATGCTAAACACTCAAAAGCTTTTCGCGTGTTTAATAAAACCACTCTTAAGATAGTTGAATCTGTCCATGTTACATTTGATGAACATTCTCTCCTTGAGCCACATATGGCTCCAAATGTTGCTGATGATTTTGTTGAGATTAATGAGACAGGTACAAGTCGAACACAAAATCAATCAACACAAGGAAACCCACCTACCTCAACTGCACCTCCATCAACTACTCATGAAGCACCAGAAGCTACCACATCTGCTGCTACCTCAAATGGAGTTGAAGTTGAAACACCTATCAATGTGGAAGAACCTATCCCTAAAATTACATATGATTGGGATGGAACAAATGATGTACCACTAGAAGATTGTTCGTGAGGTTAGAGATCACCCAATTCAGAATATCATTGGTGATTTGCATTCTGGTGTTCGAACAAGAAGATCAAACTATGATGCACTTACCGCATTTATATCTCAAGTTGAACCCAAGAAAGTTGATGAAGCACTCCAAGACTCAAGTTGGGTTGTTGCTATGCAAGAAGAACTCAACCAATTTGAAAGATGCAAAGTTTGGACCTTAGTTCCAAGGCCACAAGATCAAGGAGTGATTGGTACAAAGTGGGTGTTCCGAAACAAGATGGATGAGAATGGAAGCATCACAAGGAACAAAGCTAGGTTGGTTGCACAAGGATACAGACAAGAAGAAGGCATTGATTATGACGAAAATTTTGCCCCCGTTGCGAGACTCGAAGCTATAAGAATATTTTTAGCCTATGCCTCTTTCAAAAGATTCAAGTTATATCAAATGGATGTAAAGAGTGCATTCCTCAACGGTGAACTTCAAGAAACAGTCTTTGTTGCTCAACCGCCCGGATTTGAAGACCCCAAATTTCCAAATCATGTCTACAAACTCCGTAAAGCTTTATATGGACTCAAACAAGCTCCACGTGCATGGTATGATACTTTATCTAAATTTCTCCTAGAGAAAGGCTTCAAGCGTGGTAAGATCGACACAACTCTATTTATTGCTAAATATCATGATCATACTTTATTAGTTCAAATATATGTAGATGATATTATTTTTGGTTCTACTAATGAATTGTTGTGTAAGCGATTTGAGAAGCTAATGAAAAGAAAATTTGAGATGAGCATGATGGGAGAATTAACATTCTTCCTTGGGCTTCAAATTAAACAATGTGCTGAAGGCATCTTCCTCAATCAAGCAAAGTACACAAAAGATCTTATCAAGAAATTTGGACTTGAAAATGCAAAGGCATACGACACTCCTATGGCTACTGGTAACAAGCTAGACAAAGACTTGAAAGGTAAGAAGGTTGATCAAACCTTGTATCGAGGTATGATTGGCTCTCTCCTATACTTAACTGCTAGTAGACCAGATATCATGTTTAGTGTTTGCGTTTGTGCACGTTATCAAGCTGATCCTAGAGAAGCACATCTTATTGCTATTAAACGTATTATTCGATATCTATCTGGGACTATTAACCTTGGACTTTGGTACTCCAAAGATTCGAACTTTGATCTTACAGGTTACTCAGATGCAGATTATGCAGCATGTACAATAGACAGGAAAATCACGAGTGGAACATGTCATTTTCTTGGAAATCGACTAGTTTCATGGGCAAGCAAGAAACAAGCCTCAGTCTCTGTATCTACCACTGAAGCTGAATATATAGCTGCTGGAAGCTGCTGCTGCCAAGTGCTATGGATGAAGCAACAATTGGTCGACTACGGAATCAAAGAAGAAAATTGTCCAATTTATTGTGACAACACATCTACCATTGCTGTCTCCAACAACCCTGTCATGCATTCAAAGACCAAACACATTGATACCAAACACCACCTTCTCAAGGATCATATGGAAAAAGGTAATATCCATCTAGAGTATGTGAGTACTGACAATCAAATTGCAGATATTCTCACCAAGGCTTTGGATTCCAAAAGATTTAGGTATCTTAGAGGAGAAATGGGTATGCTAGAACTTTAATTACTTGTCCATATCTTGATTGTGCTAATTCTTGTGTTTTCTCTAAGTCCAAAACCAAGTAGGTCTCAACGGTCGATTACCATCTCACCGGTCAAGTAATTCCGGTCGAAGCATCAAAATCTATCAAAGCTTACTGACCTCATCAATGTTGACCACATTCAATATCGACCGCATGACATGAAATTTGTTCAAGGCTTTAAAGAAGCCGACCGTATGGGAAAATGATGTTATTCGTTCACTGCTTTAAAGAAGCATACATAGGCCAAGGTAACATTCTTGACCACAAATATTCACGGTCAAGCACCTGACCGCAAAAGTTTGGTGACCAGGTAAGTATTTCTAACTTAGCAAATTTTAGGATCCTCCTAGTCATCCAAAGGGGTAATTTTGTAATTTCCTCTTTTCCCTCGTTTTCATTTAATTCAAATCATTTGCAATTAATTTTATTCCCTTATTTATGTCCGCCGTCACTATCCATGCATTTATGGCAAAAGGACATCTCTGGTCAAATCTCTGAGTTTTTGCAGAGTTAACCTCCCACTTCTTTCTGCATAAAACCGTTCCACTACCCCTCACCTCTACCTCTCTGCATTTTTATCAGAAACTCCCCTTCCTCACTTTCTTTCTCTACTCACTGTCTCTCTCTACTCTCTCTCTACAAACCCAGTTCACCCTCTCTCCATTCCTTCATCATTTCACTCTCACTTTCTCTATAAATGGCACCAAAATCAACTCAACCAACGAAATCATCTAAGAAATCACAAGAACAACTCTCTGAAGACACAATGGTATGATTTCTTGACCCAAAACTCTCATATTTTCAGTTTTTCGTTCTTATTTTTGGCAGGTTTCAACAACCCTTCATATTCTAATGTCTTGATTCAATTCCTGGGTTGTTATATGCTTTGATAATGCTCATTCTAGTTATTTTCATGATTTCGAGTTCCATATAGTGCTTAGATTCATATTCTAGTTGATAAATCTCTCTATGCCATGATTTCTTTTAAAGCCTTTTTGGTTAAACTTTGCCCTTTCATATTCTGTATATTTATGTTGTTTTGATAATGAAATTGATGTTATTTATGCGTGTAATCGGTTTTTATGCTCACATTGATATAATTTTTATTGATTTTCGTGCATAGAATCATTTCTGGGTTTTCGTCATGAACAGTGTTCTTCATGTTCTTGAGGTGTTCTTCGTGTTCTTGAGAAATCACTTTTTGATTCGTATCATCTTATTACACATAGTGATATGGTGTTTGTGCATATTTTGGAAACTTCGTTAAAATATTTCTAAGTGTTTTTGCGTCGACCGTTCTCTCTGTCTACCGTGTGCCTGTCGACCGCATCATCATTAATCCTTCGACCGCACATTGGTCGACCGCATCAGTGTTACTAACTTTCTCAATTTTGTAGGAAGAACAATCATTCATTCCTGGGTTCGTTATTGACTATGAAGACCTCCAAAAGGATGCTACTGGGAGGCATTTGATCAAAAGGATGAAGAAATCTGGCATACTTCATTACTTCACCATGAATCAACCTGATCACTACCTTGCCGCAGTTGGAGAATTCTACTCCACAGCTAAAGAAACCAAAGGGAGAGATGATCAAAACAGACCGCTCAATTGGATTGAAGCTGAGGTTTACGGTCACAAAGTTGAGATTGATTACACCGACATTGCTGCCACACTTGGCCTTGACATCGACACTGAGGCCCCTATCTCCCTAACTGATGAGGAGTATGATGGTCTAGCAATGAGATTGATTGGATCCACTGATGTCTGCAAGCCCTACCGCAAGACATTTCCTGAAGTGATGTACTATATTGGTCATCTGGTTGGCCATGGTCTTCTTTGCAAAAGTGGCAATCATGGAAACTTCAACTCTACCCAATGGAAGCTATCAACCGCAATCTATCTCGGTCGAACATTGAACTGGCCCAAGATCCTGTATGGACTATTGTTGGACGACATTCATGATTACAAGAAGCAACTATCTGATCAGGCCATCACCAAGTACAAGAAAAACACCAGGTTCCTTTCACTCCTATTCAAATTAATCCCTGAAGTTCGAAGGGAAATCAACAGTGACAAAGATGCTAGTGTGACTATCTCATTATCCAAGGTCTTTGACATCAAGACTATGAGATCCACCTACCGCAACAGATTTGGTGATGTTCAGTATCAAGAGTACAGAAACCGTGAACCTGAGCATAAAAGAGAAAAATACATCCCTCCCAACTTCACCAAGGCTGCTAGATTAGCATTAGGACTTGATGCTCCTGGAAAGTCCTCATCTGTTTATGATGATGAAGAGGATGATGAAGAAGCTGAGGAACAAGTGTCTAGGAGAGTCAAAGGCAAAGGAATTGCCAGTGCCTCGACCGCTCCTTCCAAAATCAAACATTTGACCGGAGTGATTATTAAAGAACCTTCAACAGTCAAGACCCTTCCAGAATTCCCTCTACCGTTCCTCTCAAAGTAAAGTCAACCGTACATCCCTCCAAATCAACCGTCTCCAAGCCTACCGTGCTCTCTCCGACCGCACCATCCAAATCCTTCAAAACAAAGTCTTCTGCACTCCCCGTTCCATCTCAGGGGGAGAACTCCAAGAAAAGGGACCTCTTACTTAGTCCCATCCAAACCTCAAAGAAAACCAAGTGTTGGGTATGCCCACATATATCTCAGTTTTAATGTATTAGGATTTATTAGATTTGATTGATCCATCACCTAAGTTTTATTTCATGGACTTTAGACCCACATGTAAAAAGTATTTATACTTCATTTTTTTAGGTTGTCCATTGTTATAGAATAGGCTTAGAAATAGGGCAAGAAGATCAAGTTTCAAGAAAAATCACTCAGTGAGTTTGAGCCGCGCTTATGCGCCTCCTGCGCCACGCGCCATGCGCCTCTTCACTCGCGCCTTGCGCCATTTAGAGCGCGCGCATAAGGATTTCTTCATAAGCTTACGCGCCTCTGCGCCCCTTGTTTTAAGCGCACGCTTACTGTGCGCCTATTGGCTAAATGCGCCTCTTGGCTCAAACGCGCCTCAAAATGTTTATTCAAACACTCAGTGATTTATTGAAGACTCGAAGACTTGAAGAGAATTCAAATTACGCCAATGATCCAACGGTGGTTAAAAGATGCATATGCGCCTAATCTGTTGACACGCGTTCATAACGGTCACTTTTATGTTGAGTGTCAAAATGGCCATAATATATGCATGCTCCAATCAACAAGCGACAGCTCATCTTATCCACAACGATTTCCAAACGGCTAGTTTTTTTGAAGTTCACTATAAATACCCCATAACTTCAACATTTTGAAGTTGCTGAGTTTTGCTAAGAATTTCAAGAATTTCTCTCTCAAAGCATTTGTTGAAGATTTGAAGATTGCCTTCGTTTTTCCAGATTTCTCAAGAACATCTTCATACCTTCATCCTTAGCCCAGATCTTCAAAGCCTTAACACTTTAGTTTCTTGTGCTCTCCATCTCAAAGATCTAAAGAGCCTTGATACTAAGAACACACACGCACCTCTTTAAGATTAATCATTTAGATTCATCTTTTAGAGATACACCGGTTATTGTTTTGGATTTGTTCTTTCATAGTAATAGATCTTGAGTTAGTGTATAAGCTCAAACATTGTAATTTGTAACACTCACTCATTATATAAGATCTCGATTAGAAATCCAAGACTAACCATCTTGGTAGAGGACGTAGATCTTTCATTGATCGAACCTCTCCAAATAGCTTGTGTTATTATCTTGTCATTTCTTTCAAGTTATTATTTTCACTCACTATTTGCTTGTTTACTCATTGTAGATTAATTGAACTGAATTGTGTTGTGTTGTTATATCATTTGCCTTAGTTCCTTATTTCACTCACTTTGAGCCAAAATACTTAGTGTGTGTGTTGCGCTCCCTTTATCACTTTGCGCCTATTTTCATTACTAAATTCCGCTGTGCATTTCACTCACTCACTTAGGCGCATTTCATAACGCTTACTTGATAAAGTGCGCATTCGCAATTGAGTTTTTCAAGGGTACGAAAAGAATTTTAAAACAGCTATTCACCCCCCCCCTCTAGCTATTTTTCATACCCTTGTTGCCCTTTGGGACCAACAAGTGGTATCAGAGCAAACACCTTTATAAAACATTTTTCGTTTTTCAAGCTTAACAGCTTGGGTGCCGATTCTAAATGGCAAACTCAAAACCTATGGCAACTGCAAACTACACTCACGTTCCGGTCTTTGATGAAGATCATTTTGACGTATGGAAATTCAGCATATTGACTCATCTCAACTCAATCGATGAAAGGCTCCATGACACCGTCGTTTACGGACCTTATATTCCGATGAAGGCGAATCCAAATCCACGCACCAACGCTGCTCAACCTACTGTCCTAAAACCAAGGGAAGAATGGACCGAGGAAGAAATTAGAAGAGTCGCAAATGATGGCAAAGCAAGAAACATTCTTCTAAGCACTCTAAGCACGGCGATGAAACAACAAGTCATGCATTGTGCTACTGCAAATGAGCTATGGGATGCTATTGAAGAGCATATTGAAGGAGACACCGTTTGCAAGGAGAACAAGAAATACGAAGTTCAAAAGAGATTCAACAATTTCTCTCAACTCCCCGGTGAAAACTTAAGGCAAACTTATGAACGCTACTGTGAAATTATCAATCTATGTATTTCACTTGGCATGAAGTTTACCAACAAAGATTTGAATGTAAATTTTCTACAAGCTTTTGGATCAAGATACCTTCATAAATCTAGCGCTCTTGAAGACGCTGGAACTTTAGATGTTTGGACTTTAAGGAACCTATATGCAAATCTCAAAGTTTACGAACTCAAACTCCAACGAATCAGTGAAACTGAAGGAAAGTCAAAATCTATGGCTATGATGGCGCACAGAGAAGCCGCGCCTACTCCTGCGCCTACACCTGCGCCTGTACAAGATGAGAAAAGCTCCGATCCCAAAATTTCTACTTCTGAGCTATTAGACATGGATGATGAAGACTTCGCTTTATTTGTGAAGAAATTTCAAAAGTTCAGAAAATTCTCAAGACCCGGCTCAACCAACAAATTTCAAGGATCTACCAGCAAAGCTCCTCAAAAGTTTTCAAGGAGCAGTGATTCAAAAAGAAAAGAAGATCTTGTTTGTTTTAATTGCAGGAAACCCGGACATTTTGCATCAAGCTGCCCGATCCCCAAATTTGAATATATGCAGAAGAAGAGCAGCCATACTCCTAAATTCACTCCCAAGTTCACTCGACACAAGGGAATGGTTGCTGAAGAAGAAGCACCAGCAAATGAGCACAATACTTGGATTGAAACAGACTCCGATGAGAGCGATGAAGATTCCGATGATGGACTTGTTTGTTTGATGGCAAATGATGATGAAGTTGATGCTTATGATTCTGATGATGACTTCTCCAAGGATGTTCCCGATATGAATGCCTTGAATAAACCTATCAAGAAATCTGCAGGTTTTCAAGAAGCGAAAAAGAAGAAAGGACCAACCATCAGCGAGCTCGTTGAACAAGGATTTCTCACTCCGGCTCAAAACGATGGTGGATTGTTATTCTCACGATGTGATCTTGGAGCAAGGAACAAATTGAGAAAAGGAGCATACATTAGACCACAGGTTGAACCAACTGCTCCAATCTCCAAAATCAATGATGAAGTGATTGCTGAACAAGAAAAATTGTTCAAAAAGGCTGAAAAGGTAATTACTAGATTTGATAGTATGAAGGAAGCTTTAGCACTATCATGTGATGAAATTTCCCAGCTTAAGACCGAGAAATCTCTACTTAAATCTGAACTCACCCTCCTTAAGGAGCAGATAAAGAGCATGACTCCTCTTACCGTTAAAAACACTTTTCTAACAGAACAGAACTCACTTCTTAAAGTTCAAAACGATGAATTGGTTGCTCAAATTACTGATCTTAAAAAGATTACAAATGAGTGGTCCAATTCTCGTGTCACTATGGAGAATATATTTGAGTCCCAAAAAGTCAGTGGTGATAAAAGTGGCTTGGGATTCTCATCAACTAGTGACAACTTTAAATGTGATGTCTGTGCTGAAAGAGATAGTGAATTTACCAACCAACAAACTCTTGAAATTCCCAAGGAAAAACATTCTAATTCAATGGGTAAAGGACATGAAAAAGTCAAGAGACAAACATTCCATTATGTCTACCCAACGAAGCAATTTGGGAAAGCTAATGGGAAAGATATAGCTACAGATGAACCATCTCCTAGCAAAATCATTCTTGAAAATAGGCGCGCTCCTTCTCCGAGTGCTCATTATGCGCCTAAGAGCCACGCGCCTCATCGCCGTGCGCCTCCTAGCCCTATGCGCCCTTCGAGAAAAAGCGCTCCAAAATTTCAAAAGAAAGATTTTGTTAAGTCTAGTTCATCTGACCCAAAGAAGAATGCCATCCCCAAGAAAAGTAAAGAGTTTGTGAAAACTCACGTGATTGGTGGCTTTCATCATTGTTCCATTTGTGATTGTTCAGGACACAAGGCCGTGGAATGCCTTTTGCGATTCACTCCCAATGCCAAAGGACGTAAAAATCCTAAGGTCAAGCAAGAGTGGGTTGTCAAAAGTTGCTAACCCTAGGACCCAAAAGGAATAAAGGGGACCTGCTTAAATGTCTATATTTCAGGTTCTTTGTTTCATGGCCGGATCTTCAAAAGCTAGAAATTATGAATGGATTCTCGATAGTGGGTGTTCAAGACACATGACTGGAGATGAATCCTTATTAGAAGATGTCCATGAAGAAAGAGGTCCCTCCGTAACATTTGGCGATAATAACAAAGGTCAAGTTGTAGCATATGGAAAGCTCAAGAAAGACAAAGTGTGCATTGAAAGAGTCTCACTCGTCGAAGGGCTCAAGCACAACTTATTATCCATATCTCAATTCTGCGACAAAGGATTAGAATGCCATTTCACTTCAACGCAATGTCTTATCAAGAATGGCAAAACTGGAGCTATCTTACTCACGGGATATCGTAAGACAAATATTTATATTATTGATTTCCATAGTATGAACTCTAGTACTAATCTTTGTTTTGTAGCAAAAAGTGTGAACGAAAATAGTTGGCTGTGGCACAAGCGCTTAAGTCACTTGAACTTCAAGTATCTATCTAAACTCAGCAGGAATAATCTTGTCAAAGGACTTCCCAAAGTTGCTGATCATCATAACAAAAAGTGCGCCGCATGTCAACTTGGCAAACAACCGAAGCAGTCATTTTCAAGCAAGTCAAATCCTTCAACTACAAGATGTTTGCAACTGCTTCACATTGATCTATTTGGACCAGTTTCCACCGCAAGCATTCGAAGAAACAAGTATACTCTAGTTGTGGTGGATGATTATTCAAGATATACATGGGTAGAGATGATGATTACAAAAGATGATTGTTATGATATTCTCACTACCTTATTTCGACTGCTCCAAACCCAAAAAGAAGATGACATCGTTAGTGTTCGATCCGACAATGGAACAGAATTCAAAAACAACGGTGTTGCTCGATATTGTGAAGATCATGGGATAGATCACAACTTTTCAACCGCCGGAGTTCCTCAACAAAATGGCGTCGTTGAACGAAAGAATAGAACGTTGATTGAAGCGGGAAAGACGATGATAGCTGAAGCTAAATTGCCTAAGTACTTTTGGGAAGAAGCTATCAACACTGCATGTTTTACTCAAAATCGTTCCCTCATCAACAAACTTCACAACAAGACTCCGTATGAACTTTGGCGTGGTAGAACTCCCAACATTGCATTCTTCAAGATCTTTGGTTGCAAATGCTATATCCTCTACAACGGAAACGAACATAGAGGTAAATTCGATGCCAAAGCCGACGAAGGTGCTCCTATTTACGTTGCGCCCACTCAAGGTCAGAATCTATCAACACAAGGAAATCCATCTACATCAAATGCGCCTAATTCAATGTATTATGCGCCTGGTGAATCCTCTATTGCGCCTCACTCAAATAATGCGCCTCATGATTCCTCTTACGCGCCTATTTCTACTGCTGCATCTGGTGTAAACCCAAATTTCAATTCTGAGCCAGTTCAACCCCCAAATTTCAATGACTTTGAATCTGGTGAAGAGGTACCAATTGAAGATCTTCAAGTTTCTACGACTCAACCTAACTTACCTCCTGAAATTCGTGAAGTTAGAGGTCACCCAATTGCTAATATCATCGGTGATCTACAAGTTGGTGTTCGTACAAGGAGAGCTACAAACTTTGATGCTTACACTGCTTTTATCTCTCAAATTGAACCGAAGAAGGCTGATGAAGCGCTCCAAGATCCTAATTGGGTTATTGCAATGCAAGAAGAACTCAATCAATTTGAACGATGTAAGGTTTGGACTCTTGTTCCAAGACCAAATGATCAAGGAGTGATTGGTACGAAATGGGTGTTCAGGAACAAGATGGATGAGAATGGAACCATCACGAGAAACAAAGCAAGATTGGTTGCACAAGGCTATAGGCAAGAAGAAGGAATTGATTACGATGAAACTTTTGCGCCCGTAGCAAGACTTGAAGCTATCAGATTATTTCTAGCTTACGCCGCTCACAAGAACTTCAAGTTATATCAAATGGATGTGAAGAGCGCGTTTCTAAATGGTGAACTCCAAGAACAAGTCTATGTTGCTCAACCACCTGGGTTTGAAGATTCACAATTTCCAAATCATGTGTACAAACTCCAGAAAGCTTTGTATGGACTCAAACAAGCACCAAGAGCATGGTATGATACACTATCCAAGTTTCTCATCGAAAAAGGCTTCACTCGCGGTAAAATCGATACAACTCTTTTCATTGCCAAACATAATGGTCATAAATTACTTGTTCAAATTTATGTGATGATATTATATTTGGTTCTACTAATGAATTGTTGTGCAAGCGTTTTGAGAAACTAATGAAGAGCAAGTTTGAAATGAGCATGATGGGAGAACTCACATTCTTCCTCGGGCTTCAAATCAAGCAAATGAGTGAAGGCATTTTTATCAACCAATCCAAATACACAAAGGACTTAATCAAGAAGTTTGGACTTGAGAACGCTAAATCATACGATACTCCAATGGCCACCGGCAACAAACTCGACAAGATCTAAAAGGCAAACGTGTTGATCAAACGCTCTATCGAGGTATGATTGGCTCACTCCTTTATCTTACTGCTAGCAGGCCCGATATTATGTTTAGTGTTTGTGTTTGTGCTCGTTATCAATCCGACCCTAGAGAAGCACACTTAATTGCTGTGAAACGTATTATAAGATATCTCTCTGGCACTGTTAACCTTGGACTTTGGTACACCAAAGATTCGAACTTTAAACTTGTAGGTTACTCAGATGCGGATTATGCAGCGTGCACAATTGATAGGAAAAGCACAAGTGGCACTTGTCATTTCCTCGGATATAGACTTGTGTCATGGGCGAGTAAGAAACAAGCTTCAGTATCTGTCTCAACAACCGAAGCCGAATATATCGCTGCGGGAAGTTGTTGTTGTCAAATACTCTGGATGAAGCAGCAATTGGTGGACTATGATATCATCGAAGAAAATTGTCCCATCTACTGCGACAATACATCAACAATTGCGGTTTCTGAAAATCCTGTCATGCACTCAAAGACCAAGCACATCGACATCAAATATCACTTCCTCAAAGACCACGTGGAAAAAGGCAATATTCATTTGGAACACGTGGGAACCGACTATCAAATCGCCGACATTCTAACTAAAGCACTTGACGCGAAACGGTTCATGTTTTTGAGAGGTGAAATGGGTATGCTAGAACTCAACTAAATTCAATATAGTTTTGTCAATACTAATGATTTTATGTTGTGTTGAGTTATAAGTATTCTAGGTACAAATGATTAAATAAATTTCTCAAAGTTTCAAGGAAATTATGCGCCATCTATGCGCCTTACTAACTGCGCGCCTATCAATTCATGCGCGCGCTCAACCATCTTTGCGCGCTTTGATGTGTAATGCGCCTTGATGAATAATGCGCCTAGATGAGTATGCGCCTTGCTGAAGTAATGCGCCTCTTCATGCGCGCATTAACTATTGCGGCTCAATCATTTCTCAAAATTCAATTTCAATGATTGAACGTAATAAATACACAAGTACCAGGTATGTTCATTCTGTTCATTTATTATAGGAATCTATGTCTTTTGACATTCCTTTAATTGTTCAAGGGTACTTGTGCAATTAAAATTTTTCCCTCGTTTTACGCTTTTCGAAAAATTTTATTTTCTGGGATATATTTCTTGCACCCCAAACTTACACCAAAAAGATGTTTTTGGTGTTTGTGCAAAAATTAGTCAAAATTGCTCATACACTTAAAGGGAAAGTGGAGCAGTTTTTCAAAAACCTAAATGTCACATCATGACACTTTGTGTCATTCAGCATTTAATGCACCTATCATGATGAGCCGCCATTTCAAATCCCTCATAAATGCCATCCCTTCAACTTCTCATCTTTTTAAATTTTTGACTGTGTTTTTGCTTTATCAGTGCAAATTTTAAACCTAAACCTATAAAAACACATCATCACCTTCCTTTCTTCTCACCTACTCTATTTCTCTCTCTCTCCCCGTCTCACTCCCTCTCTCTCCCAGACTCGCCTCTTTCTCTTCATCTTCTCCATTCTTCTTCTTCATTTTCTTCACATATATATAAGTTTATGGGTCCTAAGAAAGCATCAACATCTACACAAGACGATATGGTATGAATTCTCAACCTTTAAACCCCTTATATTTCTGAATTTTTTCTCTTTTTTCGTCATTTTTCAGTAATTGTTTCGTTTTTACTAAACCCGGATTCATTTTCTTTGATTTCTCTTGATTCGATGATCCGTTTTCTATATCGTTTGTTGGGTTGTGTTCTATTCTTGATTTCGAATCTTTTAAAACCAACATTTTAACGATCAATGCTCTGTTTGTTACAAATCTGAGTTTTTGTTTTCAAATTTTTCAAAATTTTCGGGCATTCTTTTGATCATTGTGCTTTCATTATTGATTTGTTCTTATTTTTGTTTGCATATTTAGATTCCTTGTCGTCATGCGGTCATTTTGATATATTATTTGTCTAGTTTGGTGTAGTTTCATGATTTTCGTGTTCTTGGTGTTCTTCGAGCATTCAAGGGTCGTTCTTCGTGTTCTTCGTCATTTATGCATGTTTTGGTCTCTAAAAATTTTCTAACTTGTTTTCGAAAATTTGAACTTTTTGATTTTCATTTCTTTCATTTGAATGCTTGTTGTTTGTTTTTCTTACTAAGTAAAATTTTCACGTCATGCGCCTATGTACTTCTTTATGCGCCTATTTTTTATGCGCCTGAATGATTTATGCGCCTCTACTTGTATATGCGCTTAAATCATTCTGCGCCTAAAAACCTTATGCGCCTAACTTCGTACTTAGTCAAATTTCGTTGTTTTAATTTTTCCTTAGTATTCACATAGAACCATATTATGCGCCTTGTAACTCTATGCGCCTTCAATATTTTATGCGCCTAATTCAATCATGCGCCTTGATTCTCTATAATTTTGTGCGCCTGTTTCAATTATGCGCCTATATATTTCATGCGCCAATGTTACTTTGATCATTTTATGTTTCTATACGCCTATATCACTTCTAACACCAATCATTTTTTTCAGGACCTTGCAAATTTCAAACTTGAAGAAACTCTTAATCTATTAGAGTTATCTGGTGAAGTGATGGGAAGAGAAATCATTGAGACTCTGCGCGTTGCTGGTCTGCTCCCTTTATTCACCATGGACCAAGATTTCTTCTCTGCGCTCCTCGTGGATGAGTTCTTCTCCACTGCTGTTCTAGTGGAAATTGACGTAAATGGGCGCACTCACTACCGGATTGAGGCGCGCGTTCAAAATGTTGACGTCCATATTTCATCATCTGTGATTCGACACTTGCTCGGTTTTCCATCTACCGGTGAAGATCGCATTATTGGGCACCCGATGACTTACTCAATTGATGATCAGAACAAGATGGCTGCCTCACTTCTAAATATTCCCACGCTTCAAAACAATATCAAAAACACCGAAATTCGAGATGGTGGAGAACTCTTGACTCACATCGCTCACTTGGTGGGAACTTCAATAGTGTTCAAAACTGGGAACGTAAACCGATTCACGGTTGAACAATGGGAATACACAGCTGCTATCATGGCCAAGGAAAGCTTCACTGGCCTCATATTCTGTTCAAGACTCTGCGTGAGCAAATTGATAAATTTGTGAAGAACAAAGTGATGGAAAGACCCGATTCCGCTCACACTGCCTTATTCTCACAAAACTTTTTCTAACTTACCCTGAGTTAGTTAAGTTTTTGAATGAGAATCCGGAGTACAAGATCAACGATGTTCCAATGTTTGGTAAAGCTAGTTTGGACCTCAAGAAGCGCAGGAAGAAGCCCACAAAGCGCGCAAAAGGAATCCAAATCAAGACTGTTGAAGGCTTAGTAGATGAAGACACAGAGTCCGATGATGCGCCAGTCCTTAAAAGCGCACCATTATTAAAGAGCGCAGTAAAAGCAAGCGCTAGACAAAGCGCAGATCCAGTGCCAGGCGCAGATAAAAGCAAAGGCAAACGGGTAGTTGATGACCCTACTCCTGCGCCTGTCAAACGCACTAGATTTGAAACTGATGATGAGCGAGATCTGAGGCTAGCGCAGGAAGCCAGCAGGCTTGAGGCTCAACGAAAAAGAGATGAAGACTTTCTAGCCAAACAAGCTGCTGAGTCAGAAAAGTTAGAGCGCATGAAAGGCGCCGGATCAAGCGCAGATATTGAGAAAGGGCCTTCTGTTTCCGCGCCTTCCCAGCGCGCTCCTTCTCAACGCGCCCCCACTCATCGTGCGCCCTCATTCAAATTTCAACCTTCCAATATGTCAAGGGTACAACTCCTCTCTGATTTCTTCGGCGATGACATTTCAGACATTGAGGAACCCGTTCAGGGGGAGCAAGAGACCATCCCTCAGCGCACTCCTTCTCCAGTTGCGCCTCCACCTGGACCAGATCCGATCTCAACAGAAACTTTTGATGTTGAAACAGTTGTTGTTGAAACTGTTGAAATTGAAACTGAAGATGAATTTGAGTCTCCTACTCATTCACCTCCTCCTGCGCCTCCATCTCCTTCTGCGCCCCTTCAAGATTCTGCGCCCCTTCAAGATGATGCGCCACTCTCTACCCCTGCGCCTCCTCCGTCTGCTCCTGATTTGAGCGAGGTACTTTCCATTCTTCATTCTTTACAGCAGGGGCAAGCCAATTTAGAGCAAGGACAGGCGCATATAAAGTCTCAATTTGAGCTTCTTACATCCTTACTCACTGATCAATCTGAAGAGATTGCTGCCATTAAGGGGGAGATGAACTCTCTCAAGGCCAAACTTTCTGCTCCTTCTCCTCCTCCGGCGCAGACTCAGGTTCAAGCTCATACTGACCCAGGCGCAAACCACCGCTTCTGCGCCTACGTTCATACCTCAATCTGCTGCGTCTCAATCAAATATGAATGTGATTGTATCTAAGTTGGATGTCCTGAAGAGTTGGTCGTCACTCATTTCACTGCTGCTCACTCAAGCTCTGACAGACGCGCTGAACATATTTCTTCAGATATTATCACGGTTCAAAATGCCATTGAAGCTCACATTCAAATCTTGGAAGAAAACATTTCGCAGCAGCAGCAGATCACTCAGCGTTCCATTGATGAATACCAAAACATCAATGTGAATCACTTGAGTTATATTAGAGACGGTATTACTGCTACTCACTCCAGTGTCACGGACACTCAAGGGTTAGCGAACCGTAGTCATCAGCTCGCAAAGCAAATTCAGCGTTCTGTTTCAGAGATCGTTGAAGGATTGAAGGAAGATGATGCGCCTCCCAACCCTTAGCTTCTATTATTTTTGTTTGTAAATTTTTAGAACCTTTTGTAATAGAACAATCTCTTTTGTGATAGTGATTTTGTGCTTACTTGTTTTAGCACCTTTTGTTTTTGTTCTATTCAAACTTGTAACTTGTAACTCTTACACCCAAGTTTTAATGAGAACAATGCATCACTTATTATCAAACCTTGTTCACTCAAACTCCTTGTTTGTAGAACAATGAATATTGTTTAAATCCATATGCATCATATTGAATTGTTTCATACTTTCATGCATTAAGTTTAAACTTGGTTTAAACACATTTCAAAACTAAAAATCATATATCATCTGAATGTGTAAACTGTTGTTTCTATCTTTCCATATGTAACTCTTTATTCTTATTGGAATAGATTAGGAATCTATATTTTGGACTAGTGTGTACATTAACTTGAGACATGAATTACCAATTTCATTCATTTGGACATGTTTTTATCAAGTATAATGTTTGTCCTTGATATAGTAGGTAATGGCATCAATCAAATAGGGGGAGATTGTTGGGTATGCCCACATATATCTCAGTTTTAATGTATTAGGATTTATTATATTTGATTGATCCATCACCTAAGTTTTATTTCATGGACTTTAGACCCACATGTAAAAGTATTTATACTTCATTTTTTAGGTTGTCCATTGTTATAGAATAGGCTTAGAAAATAGGGCAAGAAGATCAAGTTTCAAGAAAAATCACTCAGTGAGTTTGAGCCGCGCTTATGCGCCCTCCTGCGCCACGCGCCATGCGCCTCTTCACTCGCGCCTTGCGCCATTTAGAGCGCGCGCATAAGGATTTCTTCATAAGCTTACGCGCCTCTGCGCCCCTTGTTTTAAGCGCACGCTACTGTGCGCCTATTGGCTAAATGCGCCTCTTGGCTCAAACGCGCCTCAAAATGTTTATTCAAACACTCAGTGATTTATTGAAGACTCGAAGACTTGAAGAGAATTCAAAATTACGCCAATGATCCAACGGTGGTAAAAGATGCATATGCGCCTAATCTGTTGACACGCGTCCATACGGTCACTTTTATGTTGAGTGTCAAAATGGCCATAAAATATATGCATGCTCAATCAACAACGACAGCTCATCTTATCCACAACGATTTCCAAACGGCTAGTTTTTTTTGAAGTTCACTATAAAATACCCCATAACTTCAACATTTTGAAGTTGCTGAGTTTTGCTAAGAATTTCAAGAATTTCTCTCTCAAAGATTTGTTGAAGATTTGAAGATTGCCTTCGTTTTTCCAGATTCTCAAGAACATCTTCATACCTTCATCCTTAGCCCAGATCTTCAAAGCCTTAAACACTTTAGTTTCTTGTGCTCTCCATCTCAAAGATCTAAAGAGCCTTGATACTAAGAACACACACGCACCTCTTTAAGATTAATCATTTAGATTCATCTTTTAGAGATACACCGGTTATTGTTTTGGATTTGTTCTTTCATAGTAATAGATCTTGAGTTAGTGTATAAGCTCAAACATTGTAATTGTACACACTCACTCATTATATAAGATCTCGATTAGAAATCCAAGACTAACCATCTTGGTAGAGGACGTAGATCTTTCATTGATCGAACCTCTCCAAATAGCTTGTGTTTATATTGTCATTTCTTTCAAGTTATTATTTTCACTCACTATTTTGCTTGTTTACTCATTGTAGATTATTGAACTGAATTGTGTTGTGTGTTATATCATTTGCCTTAGTTCCTTATTTCACTCACTTTGAGCCAAAATACTTAGTGTGTGTGTTGCGCTCCCTTTATCACTTTGCGCCTATTTTCATTACTAAATTCCGCTGTGCATTTCACTCACTCACTTAGGCGCATTTCATAACGCTTACTTGATAAAGTGCGCATTCGCAATTGAGTTTTTCAAGGGTACGAAAAGAATTTTAAAACAGCTATTTCACCCCCCCCCCTCTAGCTATTTTTCATACCCTTGTTGCCTTTGGGACCAACACCA